>CAUYQV010079372.1:0-30667 GCA_963574575.1 Galagoides demidoff
TCAAGACCATATTAAGTTCCGCCCACACCATTGTAAAAGGGCCTCTGGGAAAAAACTGGTTCTCTGGTTAAACCACACACCACAACCCCCCCCCCCCCCCCCCCCCCGCCCACAGAGGACGGGCAAAACACCAGTAGGAGCCCGACCAAAGCCACTCGGCTGTGTGCAGTCAGCTCAACCACTGGATAAACAGGATCAGCACTCCCATCCTATTTACCTAACAAATGGGATGAACCCTCCCTAAAATAAGATAAAAACACATAAGGCCACCATCATTTTTTTCCTTTTTTTTATTGTTGTGGATTCACTGAGGGTACAAAGAACCAGGTTACATTGATTGCATTTGTTAGGTAAAGTCCCTCTTAAGGCCACTATAATTTTTTATATACAATGTCCAGTTTTCCATCAAAATTAACAGGCGTGCCAAGAGATAGGACAAAATGAATACCAAAAGAAAATCCAACCAAGGTAAGAACCACAAGAGATACAGATAATGGTACCCATCACTCATGGGTTTTAAAAATAACTATATTCAGGCTCAGCACCCATCGCTCAGAGAGTAGGGTGCCAGCCGCATACACCAAAGCTGGTGGGTTCAAGCCTGGCCCAGGCCAGCTAAACAACAAAGACAACTGCAACAAAAATGGCCGGGGGTTTTGGTGGGCACAGCTACTTGGGAAGCCAGGCAAGAGAATCGCTTAAGCCCAAGAGTTTGAGGCTGCTGTGAGCTGTGACGCCGCTGTACTCTATAGAGGATGACATAGTGAGACTATCTTAAAAAAATAAAATAGTTCAGCATTACATATCATTAATCAGAAATCAATACTAGGTTGATTTTCCTCCCTCTCTAGTGTAAAATTTCATAAAATGCTTAAGTTTTGACAAATGTACACACCTGAATAACCCAAATCCCTATCAAAATATCGGCCCAGAAAGTTTCCTCAAGCCCCTTCCCAGTAAATTCCTAACTTTATTTCCCCCCTCCCTAAAAAATGTGTTGTTTTGTGGTTTTTTAAGGGACAGGTCTCACTGTGTCGCCCAAACTGGCCGTAATCTCCTGGGCTCAACCGATCCTCCCGCTTCAGCCTCCCCAGTAGCTGGACTCCAGGTGCACCACTGTGCCCAGCGCAGGCTGACTTTTTTTTTCTATTTTTTTTTTTATTTCAGGCTCTTTTATTCCATGAATATTTACAGAACATCAACTATAGGCAAAACATTGACATAATCATTGAAGATAACATTGGGACAAATATATCAATTTTATGAGGAAACAAAAGCATTATCTACAAATCAGTTATGAGATAAATGTACTCATTACCACCACTCCTAGTAAAGTTAAAGATCCTAGCTAGTACAATTATGATAACTTAAAAAGAAAACATTTTTTAAAAATAGGTGGGTGTGATTTGGGGGGTGGCATACCAGGTGGCTAAGGGAGGAGGATTGCTTGAGCCCAGCATATTGTTTGAGGCTACCAGAAGCTATGATTGTATACCACTGTACTCCAGGCTGGTGACAAAGTGAGACCCTCCCTGTCTCTGGAAAAAGAAAAAAATGAATAGGGTGAATTTTAAAAAATGAATTAATTAAAAAAACGCACCAGACTGTACATGTGCACAAAATTTATATACAACAATGCACAAGATTGCACATGTGCACAAAATTCAACGAATTTTGGCTCTTATAACATCTATATGGCCACCACTTCAATCAATATGTAGTTGGCCCTTTGTATCCAATGGGTTCTGCATCTGCTGATTCAACCAACTAAGGATTGACTACACTGTGTGGGGGGGGTCCAATAAAAAAAACAGTATAACAGTTACTTACCTAGCATTTATACTGTATTATATTATAAGTAATAGATATTTAAAACACACAGAAAGATATGTGAGTTATATGCAAATACTATGCCATTTTTAGTATGTGCAGATTTTGGTATGGAGTGACATGGCTCCTGGGACCAATCCCCCATGGATACCAAGGGATGACAGTATAAAGTACTTTCATTACTGCCCTTCCCCCACTCCCCCAAAAGTTCCCTTGTATCCTTTTCTAGGCCCCTCTCTGAATCCACTATTTAGATTTCCTTGTGCTTGGATTTCATATAAAAAGAATTATGCAGCATATACTCTTCTGTACGTAGCTTCTTTCACTCAGTATAATGTTGACATTCATCCATATTGTACATTTTCTTTTTTTTTCTTGATCAGTCTTACTAATGAGTTATCAATAATCTTTTCTAATAACAAATGTTTGCTTTTACTTTCTCTGGTCTGTTTTTTGTTTATCTGAATTCTTCCAATTATACACGTATCTTTGTCTACTTTCTTTGGTTTTAATTTGCTCTTCTATTTGTAGCTTCTGAAGTTGAAGCTTAGATTGCTTACCTTAAACATTTATTTTATAACAGCATTAAAGCTACAATTTCCCTCAAGGTGATGCTTTAGTGATTGTCCTACATTTTTAAAATTTGCCTATCTTTAAGTATATGTTACAATTTTTACTTTCTCTTTTACTGAGGCATAAAATAAACCTGCACATATTTAGTATAAAATTTGATGAGTTTTGACCACATATTTACCTGTGAAATAATCTCCACAATAAAGATAACAAGTGTATATCTGTTATCCCCTAATGTTTCCTTCTGTCCCTTTTATAATTGACACTTTTCTCCCAGCCCCCAGCCAACTCATTTGCTTTTTCTTAAATTTTTTATTTTTTAAATGTCACTTCTTTTACTCAGTATAATTATTTTGAGATTCATCCATGTTAAAAATGTTACTCATGGTTTAAATATCCCAAAATTTTTCCATCCATTCACTAGCTGATGGACATTTGGATTGTTTCCAGGTTTGGGCTATTTTAAATAAAGCTGCCATGAACATTCATGTATAAGTTGTTGCATGTACATATGCTTTCTTTTCTCTTGGAAACTTTAACCAAGATTATAAACTTGGTCTCCCTTGTCATGGGAAGTGGGTATATTTTCTGTTCAACACTTTAGACCATAACCATTCCCTTTCACAGGTTCTTAGGTATCTCACTCTGTAAATGGTAGTTAAATGTCTGCCAAAGATTTGAGGGAAATATATAACATGTTTTGAGAGCTCCCTTTTCCTAGGATATCCTACCTGGAAATTTGTACTACCCTGGCAGCCTTGTCTTCTCATTCCTCAGCTCAATAAGACTACTATTTTTTCTTTTTTCTTTTTTTTTTTTTTTGCAGTTTTTGGCCGGAGCTGGGTTTGAACCTGCCATCTCTGGCATATGAGGCCCTACTCCTTTTAGCCACAGGTACTGCACATGACTACTATTTAATCAAAGCTCTAGCCCCTGTGATCCCATGAGCTATAATAGAAAGTGCTTTCAGGAGAAGCTAGTTTTGAATGTGATCTCAACTAGTGTGCCTCTTGTTCTTCCAAGAATCCTATCACTTCCAGTTTCTGGTTACTGTTGATTACTATGTATGCCTTCAAATATATTTTTAATTATGTCCAGAGTTTATATTTGTTACTGTCAGAAGAGTTGGTCCAATATACAGTACTCTGCCATTACTGGAATTATAACAGTGATTTTTAAAAACATTTTTTAAAATGAGACACCGGAACAATTCAGTAATGCAAAGAAATTTTTATCTACAAAAATTTTAATTTCCCTTTAAAAAATAGTACTTTAAAAATTCTTTCCATTAAAAAACTGTGTATTAAAAAGAATATGGGATTATTTTTCTTTTATAGGATATAGCAAATGAAGAATACACAAAAATTGAAGTGTTAAAAGCAGAAAACAAGAAGCTAGAAAAACAAAAAGGAGAATTAATGATAGGATTCAAGAAACAATTAAAATTAATTGATGTTTTAAAAAAGCAGAAGGTGAGTGAACTTAAAAAATTAAATCAGATATATTTAGTATTTTACTTTAGGTATATTTAATTTTTATTTTGACATCTTTAGGCAAAAAACTGTAAAATACATTATACATATGAAATCTAACATATAATAAGATTTAGATGTATAATCTAAGTAAGTAGATATTTTCATGTAAGCAAATTAGTAGTGTGGAAAATGAGACCAGAGATACAGACTCTAGAAAGCACCATATACGAGTATGACTATTATCTTGGAAGACTGTTTGCCTTATCAAACCTTTGAGTGAACAGTGATACCAAACCACTTTTGTTCCTTTCTCTAAACATGGGATACCTGTGGGTAAGAATTCATAGTTTTGACAGGGTAGATATAAACTTATCAAATTATTCTCTTAACAGTAGATTGGTTCAATACCACTGTTGTACAAAAAAGGCTTTTATAGGTTGGTCGTTGAATGTAATTACCATTTCAAGATTTGGAATTAAAAGTACACATTCCTATAATAAAATTTGTATTTTGATAGCATATTATCCGTACATATCCTGTTCTGTGTTCAATTCTTAAATCAGGCAATATTGTTTTGTTTGAAAAACAGATGCATATTGAAGCTGCTAAGATGCTGTCTTTCACTGAAGAGGAATTTATGAAGGCACTTGAATGGGAAAATTCATAAATCACCTACTTCACATCTCTATGACCATGTTATGGATATCCATTTTATTTAACTTAAGTTGTAATGGTTTGAATTATTTTTGCTGTTCATAGGTAATGAAAATAATTATAAAAACTATTCTGATGTGTAATTATTAGGAAAAGGAGACATCTTGTAAAATAAAAGAACAAGAACTTAATTTTTGATATACTAGCCCTTTTGAGTTTTTACACTACATTTATATATTTTATGTTCTGGAGATTCAACAGAGAAATTCCGTTTTTAAGTTATTAAAGCGTTTTAAAATTCATCCCTCTTTATTAGATAGAAACACATGCTTTTAAAACCAAATTCTAAATATTTATTTCTCTGGCCAAATCAAGGAAGTAAAGTTCCTAGACGTAGAGGGTGTTCACTTTGAGCACAAAGTCTACCTTACTCAAAGTGAATATACTGAGAAGTTAGCCTCCTGCCTTTGCCCTGTAATGTATTTTTATATATGGAGTGTTGTAATAAGGTGATATTGAGCAATTCAGATTTTTAAATTATCAGTACAAAAATAAGTTTGACTAGACTTTCCAGTTAAATACTTATTAATTTATTAATTTTAATCTAACTGCTTACAAATTATGAGATTCAGTAATGTTTTAGAAAAGGCAAACAGACAATGGAATCCTATCACTGAACCATTAAGCAAAAGTTACGCTGACATCTAGTGGTAACATACAAAAGAATTTTACCCCATCTTGATATCACTTTTCTTCACAAATGTCACTCCTTTTCTGATACGCTTTCCTAAACTCTTCCCCAAGCAGATCAATATCATCCTCTTTTTTAAATACTCCCTGCAAGACAAACATTTTTGTTGGTTACTTTTGAATGCCAGAATATTTCACTAAATGCTAAGACTGACAAGGACATGAGGTTAGTAAAGCTATCTCCAAGAAAAACATCTATTCAATAGGATTTATGAAAGTTCTGAATTAAAAAAAATCAATATTTTCCAAATATTTCAACTTGATATACATACTAGAAAGTCTTAGACTGACCCAATTTCTTAATCAGCTTCAGTGTAGGAACTTTTAGGAAGCTGGGCTCTTCCACTTTACTGCTACAAGTACTAATACTTAGCCTGGATAGGAAGGCATTTAATGTATTTATTATACATTATACTCCTTCTCTTGTCTTAAAACAGTTCTATAATATTGTATGAAGGAGGTAAGGGTGAAGAGACATCATGCAGGGGATTGGTTTTTCATGCCCTAGTTCTATGGCTAATTAGCAACCACTACTTTTTGTAGCAAAGAATCCAGGTTTGAGGGTAAGCCATTTAAGCAAGTCCTGTGGAATTCTTCACATTGTTCTATGTGTTTTTCTTTTCCCTTAAAGTACACAGCAAAAGGCTCTTTAAAACAAAATTAAATATTCATTTATCTTCCGATCTAAAGGATAAAAGGTTTTTTGGGAATATGAGGTTTATTAAGCTCTCCTCAGGCTTCCATAATTATTTCCCCTAACAAAAGAAATCAAATCCCAAAGCATCTCCTAGAATTTATAATCTATTTTATGAAATTAATCAATTACATAATGGATTTTATCATTAATATATCATTTTATATTCATTAACTTTGTCTAACCAATTACACTATAAGGTGCTATGGCTAGGCAATAATTCCTCACATATTTATCTGTTTCCTTTGCACCAAACTCAAAACAAAATATGAACTGAACCAAATTAATAAAATATCAAATGGCATGATTTCTATATATATATATATATATATTTTTTTTTTTTTCTTGGCAACCCCGTATCTGGGCATATACCCAAAAGAATTAAAATCAAAATCTTGATGACATGTAAGCACTTCCACGTTCATCACAGCAATATTCATAATAACCAACATGTGGAAATAATCTAAATTACTATCAACAAATGAATGGATAAAGAAAATGTGATATATACAGCCAATGGAACAATATTCTGGCTTGAACAAATAGAAAAATGTCTTGTCATTTGAGACAACATGAACTTTGAGGACAATATAGTAACTGAAATAAGCCAGTGACAGAATGAGAAATACTGCCTGCTTTCTATATATCAGGTATCTAAAACAGTCAAATTCATAGAATTAAAGTGTGAAATGATTCCCAGGGCCAGAAGGAAGGGGCAGATATATTTGAAGGATGGTGATTTTTATCTAATTCTAGGTGTTTATGTGGCCTAAAAAACTGAATTGATGGTGTCTGTCATACATGAGAATTTGCTACCTTCTGGAATTGTCAAAACCAAGTTTACCTAATACCTAGTTATGGCCTCTTACTATAGATAGAGAGCAAATCTGTCTTAGACTCAGTTGAGCATGTGTCTGTTGTTTTCATGTATATGCTCATCTTTAGTCTATCACTGTTACAGGTGCTCTAAGGTAGTTTAGTTTTTTTTTTTTTTTTCAGTTTTTGGCCGGGGCTGGGTTTGAACCCACCACCTCCGGCATATGGGGCCAGCGCCCTACTCCTTTGAGCCACAGGCACTGCCCTAGTTTTAGACATCCTACACTGAAAGAGGAGAAAGGAACCTCTAAAATACAGATTAAATAAATGAAGCTAACCTCTAAGAATGTGCCAAGACCAATTCTTATTTTAGAGATACAGGCCCATAGAGGTTCAATCCCTGGCTAACTGAGGCTTCATAACAAGAGTTAAGAAGTGAACAAAACCTAGGCCCTCTGAAATTGAAATACCATGTTCTTTTCCCTGTTAGGTCATGAAGATTATATCTTGAGATAAATCCCACTTACTTTAGGGAGATATCCTAGTAATTTTGCAGCATGCTCTTTGAGAAGTTTTAGCCTTTCTTCTTCAATAATTGCATTAATACATCCTTGTCTTTTCTGCTGTAACTGCCATTCTTCCAGTTCTCGTTGCTAGAAATGTAAATCAAATTTTATTAATATCACAAAATACATTAATCTTAAGTTTTCAAATAAAACTGTGCAATAAATTAGATGGTAAAATTGATTAACTATGACAATTTTCAAAAGATGCTAGGTAGTATCATTTCTATATTACTAAATTTTTTTATATGTATATACATCTATTTTTTTTTAACCATCATTATTCCTTTAAAATTTCAAGAACAATAATTATGAATGGGATTTTAGGGAGGCAAATATGTATTTTCAGGAAAGTATCTTCATTACCAAGGGAAAAAAATATTGAAAGGAGTGACTGCCTAGTAAGTTCAACAAATACTGTTCAATGCTTTCCATATACCAGATGCTGAAAAGAAAAAAATTAGTAAATAAAACAATAGGGACATATACCAAAAGGATGAATGCTTTCATATGCATGTATTTAAAGACTATGAAGCATAAGAGTAGCAACAAGAGTTCCCGAAGTAAAAGTATCATCATGGCAGCTTCCAGGAATCCTTCTATGTCAACTGTTATCCATTCTTCACTTCCCTCTGCTGTGTGAAACATGGATAAGAAGGCTAACATCCAACCTATACAATGAAAAGAGGGCTGTGCCCTACAGATGCCATGGGGAAAAGCTAGAAGGAGCCTGAGTTCATGAAGATGATAGAACAGAGCTGCCATTCCTCCCTGAACTACCCATCTCTAGACTTTTATGTAAGAGAACAGTAAACTATCTACTAAACCACTGTTAATCTGAGACTCTGTATATGCAGCCAAACCTAATCCTAACTGATCCACTTATAAAAGAGAGATGCGAGAAAGCTTTATAATGTCACAGGAAAGCACACCTGTTAGATCATGTAGAGTCTCTAACTGGGGCATAATATAGGATTTCCCTTTTTGAGATCTGGTAGGCCACATTAAATATTTATCCTAAAAAAATTAGAGTACATTAGAGTAAATTGTTAAACCTATTTATCCTTTTAAAAAGACAAATTATGAGTAGCCTTGGTGGTAGGAAACTGGGGAGTTTCAGATTTTGTCAAGCATATGATATTTTTATAGACAGAATTATAACCTATTCATGAATATCTCTGAAATCTAAAAATAAGGGTTAGAATTTGTAGGATTATATTAGTATATAATGAAGTAAATTAGTGATTCCATCATCATGAAGATCTGTTGCCAACTCTTAGACTTATAAGCCCACAGCTTCATGTTGGAAATATTTATAAATCCAAAAAATAATTAAAACATAAGTTATTTGTACAAGTATCTATGCTTTATCTGATTTCCACTTACAGTGGTCTTGCTAACTTTTCTAGGAGCTTTCTCTCATCCAAGCACTAACCAGGGCCAACTCTGCTTAGCTTCTAAGAATTGGTAAGATTGGATGCATCCAGCATCCTTTACAGGGGCTTTCTTATTAGCTCTGTAAGCCATGAAATAGGACAGTTACTGGTTCTACCTTTTAATAGGCAAAAAGTATTCAAACGTAGTTAATACCAAAAGCTTTTTAATTTGTGTCTCCTTGATTACTGTGCTCTGTGACATAGAGCTGACCACCTTTATTGATTAAACAAAGTATTTACCATAGGCCAGGCAAAGTGCTAGTGCTTTATAATTACCTCCCTTAAAAGCTGGATTTAGGTCATGACTGGTTTTTATGAAAGCTAAAGAATTGAGATTGTATCCTGTAGGAGTCCACTGTGATTTAAGTAGGAAGGAGGCATAATGAGTTTTTTTTTAAAACCATGGTGCTTGGTGGCAGACAGACTATAGTCATGAGACCATTTAGAACTATAATCCGTAAGCCCAGGCTACAGACCGGTACTAGTCCATAACCTGTTATGAACGGGCCACACAGCAGGAGGTAAGCACTGGGTGAGTGAGTGAAGCTTCATCTGTATTTAGAGTGCTTCCCATCACTCAGATCGCCATATGACTCTGCCTCCTGTCAGATAAGTGGTGGCATTAGATTCTCAGGAGTGGGATCCCTACTGTAACCCCACATAGGAAGGATCTAGGTTGCACGTTCCTTATGACAATCTAATGCCTGATGAGCTGAGGTGGAGCTGAGGTGGTGATCCTAGCACTGGGGAACAGCTGCAAATAGTACAGAAAGGTTTGACTGCACAGAGACATAATAAATGAGTTGCTTAATTTAGACTCATATCAAAACCATCCCCACCACATCTGTGGAAAACTGTCTTCCATGAAGCCCGTTCCTGGTGCCAAAAAGGTTGGGAACTGCTGACTTAGAAGACAATTTTGATAGTGTACAAGAATGCTATGGAATGTCTGAACTAAGTTATGAAGAGAAGCTAAACTTAAGAGTTTTAACAAGAGTTATTGCTGAAGTGGAATCAATAGGATTTGGTGCCTTAAAATCATTAAATAAGAACAAGGAAAAATTCAAGAATAATTCCAAGGTGATGGGCTTGGGTGACTGAATATACTGTCTTTAACCAAGATTCGGACTATAGAAATTAAAAAAGCTTTGTCTGGTTACATTCACCCTTGGAAAGCTAAATTCTAACACATAAGATTTTCAACTATGTCCTTTAGGCATGTGGAAATATTGCAGTAAAACTATGGCATGAGTTGAATAAGAACAGAGGACAAACAAAAATTGAACCCAAGTATTCCAACATTTTAAAGAGCAGGCAAAAGATAGCGGATCTCTGTTGGTTTTCTGTGACTTATACCACCCAGATTCTCTTACCTTTTTGACCATTTCTTGGTCTTATTTTTTCCTCCTCCTCCATCTTAAATAAAAATGTTCTCGAAGATTGAGTCAATGGCCTTCTGGTTGTTTCTCATTATAACATACTCTTTGAAGGAGATTCATAGCTTGAATCTCTTTGTGTTACTTAATTTTAGATAAGCATTTCTAAGAAAACTTAACCTGACCTTCCCTGTCAGTTCAACTGCCTTTAGGATATTTTCAACTTGCATTTCTATTTCAAACTCAAGAACTTCTGTCTTTTTGCTCCATCTTGAAATATAACAGCACCGGCTTGGCGCCTGTGGCTCAATCGGCTAAGGCGCCAGCCACGTACACCTAAGGTGGCGGGTTCGAATTCCCAGCCCGGGCCCGCCAAACAACAATGATGGCTGCAACCAAAAAATGGCCGGGTGTTGTGGCGGGCACCTGTGTGGGAGGCGGAGGCAGGAGACTCACTTGAGCCCAGGAGCTGGAGGTTGCTATGAGCTGTGATGCCATGGCACTCTACCCAGGGGGATAGCTTGAGGCTCCGTCTCAAAAAAAAAAAAAAGAAAAGAAATATAACAGCACCTGTATTTCCCTTTCGTTTCTCAAATTTGAAACCTTTACATTATTTTGAGTCCTTTTTCCACTACTTTAACCCTAGAAGGCTAAAAAAAAACTACGTAAGTCTCATCTGTTTTTCCTTTAAAAATATTTACATTCTTCTCTTTCTCTCTTCTCCTATTGCTGTTTACAGCCTCTTTCAGGTCATCACCCTCACTCTTGACTTACTATTTTTTCCTCTTCTTCAAGACCTTATGCTCAATACCATTGTAATCAATTTCCTACTGCATCATGTCTACACTCCTCTGCCAGACATTCTAGTTTATCCATGTAGTATGATTCCATATGCTGCCACTTTAGAACAGCCTTCTCCTTTTATTCTCTTAAGTATCTGCTGCTACATCCAAGTAGTTCTGCCATACATGTACTGCACACTTAGCAAATTACACACTACTAAATTCTGTAAATGTTTACACTATACATTTAATTAATGTACCTTTAGTATATCATTGAGTTTTATATATAATCTAGTCTTTTGGGTACCTGTAACCCTATCATAGGGTTTTTTTTGGTTTTTCCACCAATACAGAGCAGAATGTCTAGCAGGTCAGTATCTGCTGTTACAAGAATATCCTGAGAGTTCTTTTTGTCCACTCACATAGGAAAAGGTCAGCATTATGATAGTAACTAACTTATTAATCCCAGGTCTGCCACTTATATATTGTGAAACTTTGGGCAGTGTATATAATCTCTCTATACCTCAGTTTTACATCTTTTAATTGGGGATAACAGTACCTAACTCAAAAATTTGAAAGTTAAAAGTTATTACTTATAATAGAGATTAGAACGGTGAATGACATAGATAAATGCTCAATAAGTGGCCTGTGGCTCAGTGAGTATGGCACTGGCCCCATATACT
The DNA here is from genome assembly GCA_963574575.1 of Galagoides demidoff. NCBI lineage: Eukaryota > Metazoa > Chordata > Mammalia > Primates > Galagidae > Galagoides > Galagoides demidoff. Next base: position 11,633 of record CAUYQV010079372.1, read on the forward strand.
GAGGGTGGTGGGTTCAAACTCAGCCCCGGCCAAACTGAAAAAAAAAAAAAAATAGCCACATGTTGTGGCGGGTGCCTATAGTCCCAGCTACTCGGGAGGCTGAGGCAAGAGAATTGCCTAAGCCCAGGAGTTGGAGGTTGCTGTGCTGTGATGTCACGGTACTCTACCAAGGGCGATAAAGTGAGACTCTGTCTCAAAAAAAAAAAAAGCTCAATAAGGTAGTTATTACTACTACCAACTTCTATCACTTCTTAAAAATATTTACCATATGCCTAAATTGCATTCTTCCTATTACAGCTTTTTATCTTTTTTGTTTTTGAGCTTTTTATCTTTTAGTGCACTTATATATTACCTCATTTGGTTCTTAAACCACAAAACTCTAATAAAAGAGATTAATAAAGTCAAAACCTCATTCCCTCTCCAACTCTTAAATACACATTTCCAACTAGAAATCTTTCCCTGGGCCTCAAAGTCAATGCAGACAAAATGGAATTATTTATTCCTTCAAAAATCTATTTTCCTTTCAATATACTTTTGTTAGGACACTATCCACTCACTAAAGATGGAAAATATAGTATCAGTAAGTCTTCTATCACCTGCTAAGATCTTGTTGGTCACCAAGCCCCACTATTTTTTATCTTTAACATCTCTCTGCTCCATTCTCCATTTGCATGGGTTTTACCACATATTATGGGGTTACTGTAATAACTTCCTTACTGGTCTCCCCATCTCCAGTCTTACTCTTCTCACGTCTACCCTCAATGCTGTTACTTCAATCTTCTTCCAAAATACAGCTCTGAACATGAATTTTCCTAATTCTTCAGTGGCTTCCTTGGAAAAAAATCCCACCTTCTTAAAATATCACCCAGGACATCCATGATCTTTCCTCTCTGTCATATCAAAAGTCCATACTTGTATGATTGATGTCACATGCATGTGACATATATTTACAAATTACTTTCTACATTTTCTTAGCCAAGACCATAAATTCATAAATGACATGGATTTGGTTGTATCCAAATTTTGTGTTCCTAATATCAACCAGTGTTTAGCAGATAGAAAGCATCAATAAATATTTTCTAGATGTATTAACAAATGATTGGCCAGAAAATTCATATAACATAATAAACAGCTATCTAACATTGTCTGACATATAAAATGTTTTGAGTAAACGTTCAGTAGATGATAGATAAGCCAGATGCTGTTCAATGATAATTATGAAAAAAACCAACCAACCAAACATCCCCCCCACCCCCCGGCCAAATATCTTACTTTGTCCGCAATAAACTGGTTGCGACGGTCCTCAATAAGTCTTTCCACAGCCCTCCTGTGTTCCAGCTGCTTCATTCTTTGTTTCTGAGCATTCATTAGTTCTATCCGATCGTCCTCAGCAAGTTTGGCTAGCAGGGCTTGCCTGAAGCTCTCCTCCTCCTCTTGGGCAGCCTGCAGCACCAGTGCCTTCAAGGCCATTTGCTCTTCAAAATCTTGCTTCATCTCTGTTTTCTTTCTCAGTTTCTCTTCAGCTTGTTCCTAAACAACAATATAGCTAAGAATTAGTTCAGTAACCATTTCCTTACACTAGATTTGTAAAGAAAGGCTGAGATGGAGTTAGGTTAAGCATAGCGTTACAACATGAAATCATACTAACTGAAAAATTAAGGCTTTCACAGTAACACTTTGCCTATCCTTTTAAAACTAGTTGGATAAAGGAGTTGTTACCTTTGGACTGTCTTCTACTAATTAAAAAATTTCACTTTGCACAGATTTGCCATCTTAGTTCCTTTACTCAGAATTAACATATCACTACTTTAAAAAGAGCTGATAAAAGAACTAAAGAACTTTGTTGCACATCTGAGTTTACTAATCTAAAGTCTGTGAAATTTGTATAAACTAAGCTTGCATCAAACAGCTTTCTAAAACACTAAGTATTCTTCAATATCCAACTTCTTCCCTTTATGAAAACAGAGTTACCATCTCTAGTTTTCTAATATACTTTCCATTCTTCAAAATTTGCTAAAATTTAAAAACAATAATCTAGCAACAATCAGAACTTTTGTAAGGAAACTCAAATTTACTTGGTACCATTAAAGTCCTCTCCTACAAGCTTTTTTCCTAAGCATTTTATTATAAGAAGTTTTAAACATACCAAAAATATAATTTTAAGTGATCAATAAACCTAATATCTAGATTCAACAATAAACTTTTATTCTTCTTGTTTTATCAACTAGATTCAGTTAGGACTACTGTAAATTTTAAATTCTTCTCTTCTAATCTAACCAGAGTTGCTCCTAAAATTTGAATGCTTGTCCCCTCCAAACCTCATGTTGACATTTGATCCCAAAGTTGGAGGTACAGCCTAACGGGAGGTGTTTGGGTCATGAGGGCTGGACCAAGACACCTGACTAGAACTCACAGCCTCAGGCGATACTCTCATCCCAGCCTCTTGAGTAGCTAGGGCTAGAGATGTGTACCACCATGTACAGCTCACTTGCCCACTTCTAACAAAAGCACTAGGCAGGCTGATATCTTCAAGACGTCCAAAATACTGCCTTAACACTTCTTTTGGTTAGCATTCTTACTTAGAACAGCCAATTTACTATAGGCCACTAGGTGGCATACAGAACTTGCAGGTGAGCCAGAGCCACTGCTCAAACCCCATGATGCTCTGTCAAACCTAGCCATAATGATCTGGTCTGTCTTTCTTTAGCTCTTGTCTCATTTTGTTCACATCCATCTTCACATACTGAAGGGGAGGAGAGATAACTGTTGGAGATAACCTAGTTTTTTACTTTTTTTTTTGTTTTTGCAGTTTTTGGCCAGGGCTGGATTAGAACCCGCCACCTCTGGGATATGGGGCTAGTGGCGCCCTACTCCTTTGAGCCACAGGCACCACCCTATAGTTTTTATAATGTAAGCCAAACTTTTTTTTTAAAAAGTGGGGGAAGGAGTCAGTGTTGAGTGAACCAATTTGTAGCATCAGCTATATCAACTTTGTTCATTATATTCTGTATATCACATACTCAATCTCTTTGTCACTTCTATTGAATCCCCTTTCAAAGCCTACCTCCTCCACAAAATGTTCTCCCAATCATCCACTTCTCCTCTGGCTTCTTAATTAAAGAGCATTAATGTCTCCATCACTTAATTTTATTTCACGTGCACATGCCTTATGTGCTCACTGAAAGTAAATTCCCAGATATTTTCTTTTACTCTGGGATGCTGGACACATGGTGCTTTTATAACACGCATTTTGTGTCTATCTCCCATGTACTACTGGCTCTCTGTGTCTGTGGGTTCTGCATCTGCAGATTCAACCAACTGTGGACCACAGATATTAAAAATATTAATATAACAATTAAAATAATACAAAATACAATACAGTATAACAAAAAATAATAATACAAGAAACAATACAGTATAACAACTATTTATAAGGCATTTACGTTGTATTAGGTATTACTGTTGATATTTCCTGGCATCTATCTCCTGTATAAGTTCTAGTTTAATCCAATGGTGAAGACTTCTAGCTAAAGAACTAGGACATGTCTGGCAAAATGAAACATCGTTCATCATGTTTTTCAACTGCAAAAGGGTTTATGTATTCTTTGATAGGTCTGGATCAGGATTATTCTAGTTCTGTGATACAAACTACATAATTTTCCACCCCCTTTCTCTATGCTCTAAAATCCACCCATTCTGTAGGCTTTAGAAACAGTTGTTCATTGAAACTTTAAAGTAGTTTGCTGTACATCCACTCTGAGCCTAGAAACTTTTAGGAGGTATCTTTATGTTTTCCTTTGAGAGTATAGCCTTCAACAGAACTTGCATAGATATTTTACCAGGGAAGTCATTCCAGAAACATCGCTGAGTGACAAGCAGAATGAAACATGCATGGAAAAAAGAAAAGCCAATACAAGGGCCCATCCCTGAGCTGGTTACCACTGTGGGCAATTAAGGCTTGATCTGGCCAGGACCTTGTGAGGAATGCATGGAATGCCTTCTAGAACCTTCCCAAGAGTGGGCAGGATATTGCATCTATTCATTGGCTCATGTTAACTACCTGCTTCTACACATATCCTATACTTTAGGAAGCTGTCAGCACAGAGTCAGTATGAACCTTCACAAATGTTCTCCATAGTGTCACTGAAATCAGAGGTGAAGCTGGGCACAAAATGCTTTTGATTTAGGAGATACCCTTAATTATCTTAAATTTTGTCTGATTTTCCTACATTTTTTGAAATTACTATATTTTTAAGTCAGAAAATTGTGCCATAGACATTCACGTTTTATTAGTATACAACTGAATACTCAATTGTAATGTACTCAATACCCTCTCATTGTTTTTCTAGCCTTTTCTATATTTCTTTATAGACTATTTATTCCTTTTAATGTTGTTTTCACTTTTTTCTTTCTTATGTTTCCATAATAAAATGCTTTTTTTCTCCCTATTAAGCAACTGATTAAATAATCCTAGCGTATCTTGATTGTTGCATAATTTCCACTTGTAATTTTCAGCATTTCCTTCCACATTCTTAACTTAAACTTTAATTTGTATTTTTCTAAGTTAGTGGGTTGACTATAGTTAGTGCCTAGATAATATTTTCTAGTGTTTCCTCACTGAATAATTGCCTCAAGTAAGGTCTTAAATACATGGTCTATTTTGATATGTAGTAATCTCACCCTCTAAATAGTTGCAAATTTTGTGTTTAATAGTAATTTAGAAGAACGTTTTCAGATTTTCAATTAGTAGTTTAAAAGATTTATTATCAACTTCTGGTAGTGTATTAAACACTCTTTCCCTTTGAATTATGCTGGCGAATTTCCTTTAGATTTCTAATAGCTTTTAAAGCTATGCATTTTGTTTTTTTGGGTTTTCTTTTGAGACAGAGTCTCACTTTGTCACCCTCAGTGGAGTGCCATAGTGTCATAGCTCACAGCAACCTCAAGCTCATGGGCTCAAGTGATCCTCTCATCTCAGCCTCCCTAGTAGCCTGGATTACAGGCACCCACCACAAAGCCCAGGTATTTTAAGAAAGGTCTTGAACTCCTAAGCTCAGGCAATCTACCCATCTTGGCCTCCCAGAGTGCTAGGATTACAAGTGTGAGACACTGCATCCAGCCTTCTTTTTTGTTTTTAAAGCTGTACATTATATGAAATGTAAAATTTATTATGTTATGACTTCATCATCAAAAATTATACCTTCTACCTATTTTGCCTGGGATTCATTTGATGTTCCACATGTCTAGTGAAAACCTTGCCTGTCTGTCCTTTGCTTGTTCAAATATGCCTGTTATGCCTTCATCCATCATTTTATTCATAATTTTTGGGAAATTTGATGTTAGGTATATATAAGAGGATTACATTAGGATAGCTCTAAAAAGTAAAAAGGCCTGTACTCATTTTATTTTACATTCCTATGTACAATCAATCATTAAAATCATTAAGAATAAAAAAAGAATGTACATGCAAATCAATACATGACCCCTATTTCTCACTGATGAAATGGTATATAGAAAAGAATGATCTGTTTTGATACAGCCAAAGTAAAAAATAGTAATAGCTACAATTTATTGCATGAATGACTATTCACATATCTTATTTTGTGAAATCTTTAAAATCTTTACCTCATTTAAAAAAAAACTGTGTTCTTTATATACTATTGAGTTATAAATGTTCTTTATATATTTTGGATAAAAATTCTTACTTAGTGAAATGCATATATAGGGATATTTCCTCCCAGACTGTGGCTTGCTTTTTCATTTTCCTAACAATGTTAAAAAAATTATTAATTTTTTTTTAAATTGTTGGAGATTCATTGAGGGTACAGAGAACCAGATTACACTGATTGCATTTGTTCGGTAAAGTCCCTCTTATAATTGTGTCCTATCCCCAAGAGGTATGTCAAAAAATTAATTTTGATGAAGCCCAATTTATAAACTTTTTATTTTATGGCTCATGCCTTTTTTAAATCCTACAAAAAAAATCTTTGCCACTTCCAAGTTCCCGAAGACTTTCTCCTAAGAATTTTTTAGTTTTAGCTTTTTTACTTATAATTGGGACTCATTTTAAGTTAATTTTTGTAGATAAATATGATGGAAAATAACATTTAAAAGGATATGGAGTATCCTTTTTAATAGGTGCAGACTTTGTAGAAAATAGTTGGGCAGTTCCTCAAAAAGTGTCCATATGACACCTCAGTTCCACTTCTAGGTATATGCCCAAAATAATTTTTAAAAGACATTCAAACAAAAACTGTACACAAATGTTCATAGCAGCAATATCTACAACAGTCAAATGGTAGTAACAAAACTTCATCAACTGTTGATTAAACAAAATATGGCATATCCATATAAAGGAATATTATTCAGCCAAAAAAATGAATTACTGACATATTGCTACAATATTAAGGAACCTCAAAAACAGTATGCTAAAGGAAAGAAGCCAGGTGCAAAAGGTCACCTACTGTATGATTGGTTCCTTTATATGAAATATCCAGAATAGCCAAATTCACAGAGATGGAAAGCAGATTAGTGGGTGGTGGAAACATTCTGGAGTAAGGAAAATGTTTTGGAATTAGACCAAGGTGATGGCTGCTCAACATTGTGAATGTACTAAATGTCACTGAATTGTACACTTTAAAATGGTTAAAGTGGCTGGTCAGGGTGGCTCATACCTATAATCCCAGCACTCTGGGAGGCCAACTGGGTGGATTGCCTGAGTTCATGGGTTCAAGCCAGAGCGAGACCTTGTCTTTAAAAATAAGCCAGCTACTTGGGAGGCTGAGGCAAAAGAATCACTTAAGCCCAAGAGTTAGAGGTTGCTGTGAGCTGTGATGGTACAGCACTCTGCCATGAGTGACAAAGTGTGAATCCGTCTCAAAAAAAAAAAAGAATGGTTGAAGTGGTAAATTCTATGCTAAGTAAATTACCTCAGTTTAGAAAAACCACTGATAACTGAAAGGAGAAATACGTAAGTCCACAATTATAGTTAGAAATTGCAACAGCCCTTTTGTCAACAGCTCGCAGAACAACTAAACAGAAAATCGGCAAGGACATAAATGAGCTCAGCACCGCCATCAATGAAAAGGATCTAACTGACACTTACAGAGCTATTCCCCCAACAATAGCAGAATACGCACTCTTTTCAAGTTCCCACAGAACAAATATAAAGAAATTGAAATCATACTGAGTAAGTTCTTTGCCCACACTGAATCAAATTGTAATAAAAATCAGTAACAAGGGCTGGGCACAGAGGCTTATACCTGTAATCCCAGCACTCTGGTAGGCCAATACAGGTAGACTGCTTGAGCTCAGGAGTTCAAGACCAGCCTAAACAAGAACAAGACCCTGTCTCTAAAATAAATAGCTGGGCATTGTGATGAGCACCTGTAGTCCCAGCTACCTGGGAGGCTGAGGCAAGAGGATCTTAAGCCCAAATTTGAGGTTGCTGTGAGCTATGATGCCACAATACTCTACTGAGGGTGACAAGTGAGACTCTGTCTCAAAAAAAAAAAATTCGGTAGCAAAAAGATAACAGGAAAATCTCTATGTTTGAGAACTAAACAACACACTTCTAAATAATGGATGGGACAAAGAGAAGGACTCATGGAAAATAAATATATTGTGGTTAATGAAAATAAGACATAGAAAAATTTGTAAGATGCAACTAAAGGAGCACTGAGCACTGTATTTATAGAAATACATACATACATTTAGAAAATGCATATAAAGCACTAAATACACACAGGAAATCTCAAGTCAATAACCTAAGCTCCCACTACAAGAACCTAGAAAAAGAAAAGCAAAGTAAACCAAAAACAAGTGGAAGGAAGTAATAAAGAAGAGAAATAAATGGGACTGAAACTAGAAAATGAAATAGACATCAATGAAACGAAAGGCTGCTTCTTGAAAAAAAAAAAAAAGAAAGCAGTGCAATTGACAGGGTGACCTCCCCCCACCTCCCCCCAAAAATGAATTACCAACATCAGGAATAAAACTTGGGCTATCACTAGAGACCCTACAGACATTAAAAGTGTAATATGGGGGCGGTGCCTGTGGCTCAGTAGGTAGGGCACCAGCCCCATATACCGAGGGTAGCAGGTTTGAACCTGGCCCCAGCCAGCTAAAAACAGCAATGGCAATTGCAACAACAACAACAACAAAAAAGCCAGGCATTGTGGTGGGCACCTATGGTCCCAGCTACTCGGGAGGCTGAAGCAAGAGAATTGCTTAAGCCCAAGAGTTGGAGGTTGCTGTGAGCTGTGATGTCATAACACTCTTCTGAGGGTGACAAAATGAGACTATGTCTCAAAAAAAAAAAAAAAGTCCTATAACTATTAAGGGGAATGAATTAATAAAAAATTAAAACTCCTAAGTCAAGATGGTTTCACTGGAAAATTCTACCAAATGTTTGAAGAATTAACACCAATTCTACAAAATCTCTTTCAGAAAATAGAAAAAGAGAGGACATTTCCTCATTCATTTTATGAAGATAGCGTCATTACTCTGATATCAACATAAAAAAAGACAACTAAAGACTAAAATGTCTCATAAATATGGACATAAAATCCTTGAAAATATTAAAAAATAGATTCAAGACATATCTTATAGGAATTATTCACTGTGATCACTGTTTTTCAGGGATGCAAAACAGATTCAATATTTAAAAATCAGTCAATGTAATTCACCACCAGATTAAAGGAAAAAAAGGATGTGACAATCATCTCAATGGATGTAGAGAAAGCATTTGACAAAATTTAATAACCTTCCATGATAAAAGCCCTCAGAGAAACCAGTACAGAAAGGAACCACTTCAACTTGATAAAAAACATCTATATAAAGCCTACAATTCACACTATACTTAACGGTGAAAGACTATATGCTTTCCCCCTAAGATCAGCAACAAAAACAGGTGGTATCTATTCTCATCACTTTTATTCAATATAGCACTAGTCAATAGTGCTGGAAGTTTTAGCCAATGCATAAGGCAAGAAAAGGAAATAAAAGATTATACAGATTAAAAAGAAGAAAAAATATGTCCCTATATGCAGAAGACACTATGACTATATTGGAAAGAAAAATTCCTGAAGCCAGTAAGTAAATTCAGCAAGGTTGTAAAACATAAGAGAAACATTACGAATTAATTCACTAGCAATGGATAAGTGGACACCAAAATCAAAGCTAAAATTCCATTTATAATCACCCAAAGAATGAATTTCTTACAGGTTTGTATACCAAGAATGATAGAACACTAATGAAAAGATTTAAGGAAGATCTAAATAAAGTCATTCTATGTTTATCAACTAGAAGACTCATTGCTATTTAGAATTAATGCAATTGCTGTAAAAATCTTAGCAACATTATCTGTAGAGAGGGACAAGATTATTCCAAATCTACATGGAAAAGCAAAAAATGTAGGATAGCTGAAAATAATTTGGAAGACTTATTATACAACTATAGTAATAAAAACTATAAGGTATTGGTGAAGGGAAAGATACATAAATCAAGAGAATAAAACTAAGATCCCAGGATAGACTCACAAGGATGCTCAACGATGTACAAAAAGGTACAAAAGATATTCAGTATTGGAGAAATAGCCATTTCGACACATGGTGTGGAGCAATTGGACATCCAAAGGCAAAACTGTACTTTGACCTGTCTGATAGCTTGTACAAAAAATTAACTGAAAATGAATCACAGACTTACATATATAATGTATAAGGGAAAACTTTTAGAAAAAAAAAAGAGAAATTCTTAACAACCTATGCAAAGAATTTCTAGAGTTGACAACAAAAGCATGATCCATAAAAGGAAAACCGATGACTGAACCTCAAAGAAATTGAAAACATTTGCTCTAATAAAGACCTTAAGACAGAGGTACAGACTACAAGAAAATATCTCCATATTTGCAAAATCTGTCATTATAAACTAGTGTCTACAATAATAAAGAACTCTGAAAACCCAAAAGTAAATAAAGTACCCAATTAGGAAATTAGCAAAAAACATGAAGAAATATTTAAATATTTCCCCAAAGAGGATATCACAATGAAGAGGATGGCAAATAAGCACAGAAAAAGAAGTTCAGCATCACAGCCATCAGGGAAATGCAAAATAAAATTACAATGCAGATCACTATAGAGCTATTAAAAACGGCTAAAATAAAAAACTGTGCCAACACCAAATGCTGGTGAGAATACAGAGAAACTGCATCACTCACACATTGCTGATGGGAATGGTAAATGGTACAGCCACTCCGGAAAACAACCTGGCTGTTTATTACAAGGCTAACATGCAAATACCACAAAACCCAGCTAATGTATCTTGAGCATTTATCCCAGAGAAATGAAAACTTATGTTTATACAAAAATGCATTCCTGAACAAATGTTTATAGCAAATTTCCTCATAAGAATCAAGAATCAGAAACATTCCAAATGTCCTTTACGAAGTGAATAGTCAAAAAAACCAGTATGTCCGTACTAATGGACTGCCATTCAGCAATAAAAAAGAACAAGGTGTTGATATAAGCAACTTTGATGAATTTCCAGGAAATTATGCTGAGTAAAAAGTTAACACCAAAAGATTACACATTAGTTGATAACATTTAAATAACATCCTTGAGGCATTTTATTTTTAACTGAGATACAATAAAAGGTCCATCCAAGTTTTAGCACAACCAGGACATCATTCTTTTTATGGATGAACAACTTTTTATTATGTGGATATTGTGTATTTCCTTTAGCCATTCATCAAATGACAGACATTTGGATTATTTCCACCTTTTGGCTATTATGAATAATGCTGCATAAACATTTATGTGTAAGTTTTTGCACAGACATAGATCAGTTTTTAAACATTCTTCTTTTCTAATATACACATTTAAAGACATAAACTTTCCTTTAAGCAGTACTTCAACTACATCTATGTACAGTATTTTGATATGCTGGGTTTTTAAAATTATCATTCGTTTTGAAATATTTTTCTAATTTCCATTATGATTTCTTCCTTTACTCATTACTTATTTCTAAGTATATTGTTTAGTTACAACATATTTATTCTGCAAGTATATTTTCATAACCGATTTTTAATTTAATTCTACTCCACTCAGAAAGCACATTTGGCATAATTTAAAGCCTTGTAAATTTATTGAGACTTATGTTATGTTCTAGGAGATGATTGATCTTGGTGATATTCCTTGTGTAAATGAATGGAATTTGTACTCTGCTATTGTGGGTGGAATGTTCTCACTGACATTGTTGTTCAACTTGAAGTCCTGTGGTTCTGACTACTCTGTCTACATATTAATGAAAATGGAGTACTGAAATCTTGAACTCTGATTGTGGATTTGTCTATTTCTCCTTTCAGTTTTGTCGATATATCATGAAGCTTTGTTGTTTAGGTTCATACATCTTAATGACTATTTACATCCTTGATGAATTTATCCTACCACCATCACAAATTCCTTGTCTTGAAGTTGACTTTGTCTCATATTAACATAACCCCTCCATTTGATTAGTATTTACATGGTATGTCTCTTTCTCTATCCTTTTGCTTTTAAACTACAAGGTATCCCAAAAGTCTCCCCTAAGGTTGCTATACATGAAGAAAATGAGAAATTATAGTTAAATGGATCCTTTATTTCCAAAATATTCACTACACAATTTTACAAAGAGTGGCTAACACATAAAGAATATTTTGTAAATATTTAGTAAGAGTTTGTAACAAATATTTTGAAAATGAAAGTATATTTACAATTTCCCAATTTTCCTATGTATGGCAATTTTAGGAGAGGCTTTGGGATACCTCGTATATGTCTTCATATTTAATTTGTGTTTACTACAGACAACGTAATTCATCATTGCTTCTTATGATGTAGTTTGTGAACTGCTGCTTGGGTCTACCTTTTTATCCTGCTTGAAAAGTCTGTTTAACTATAGTGTTTATACCATTTATAGATAATGTAATTACCAGTATGGCTGGATTTAAATCTATCTTTCCACTATTTTGTCTCACAATTATACTCCCTCTAGGTTAATCATTCTTTCAACTTCTGAAACTTACTTTTAGTTCCTTCTTGTATAGTTCAGCTTTTTCTTCCTGGTATAATTCTTGTCGCACTTGTTCCAAATCTTCACGTTGCCGCAGCATTTCTCCCAATTTCTGAGTTAGCTATTAAATTTTTTAAAAGCAAATATTAATATGACTCCATTTCTATCACTGATATTTCAGAATTTCAACATTGTTAAAGAAGAGTTTATTTTAATACCTCATTCTGACGCTGCAACCTTTTTTCCTCATTTTCTTGGATTTTTGCCATCCTATCCTCTTCTCTTTGCTGCTTCAAGTTGGCAAACTCTATAATTTTTCTGTTTTCTTCTTCCATCTCCTCACGTTTCTTTTTTCTCCAGAGAGCTTGCTCTTTCTGAAACTCTTCTATATACCTTCGAGTTGTAATCTTTTTTTCTAACTTTTGTTGTTTTTCCCTAAAAAGAACAGCAGGTACAGTTTTATAGATAATAAAATTATTGAAAAATTAAAAATTCCCTTGTTAATAATGTAGAGAAAAACACACTTCCTACTTAAAGTTTGTTCATTTATGCACACTATCTACCACTAAATATAATGCTGAGTATGACCTCTCTGGGTAAATACTACTATGCCTCTTACTTATTCATGAAGTTTTATGCATCTCATCTCAGAAAGGCTATAATCTGTTAACATGAGCCTTGCAATACTCTACACTTAAGCCGTCTATCTGGAAAATTCATCAGAAAATATTTCCTCTGACTTATGATATAGGTGTATTTAAGACAGAGGTTTAGGTTATTTCACTAATAAGCATTTATTGTCAGAGAATTCATTTATTATCATGCTAACAAAGATGAAGAGCTGACCTCAATTTATGTGATTACAGCTAACATTCACTGAGCACTTACTATGTATTAGGCACAATCCCAGGTGGTTTTTTTTTTTTTTTTTGCCGTTTTTGGCTGGGGCTGGGTTTGAACCCACCACCTCCAGCATATGGGGCCAGCGCCTACTCCTTTGAGCCACAGGCGCCACCCAATCCCAGGTGTCTTACCTTATTATAACTTTAGATGATTGATCAAAAGTAAATGTTTTGAGCATATAAGAAAGTTGGGATAAACTTACAATTGATCTTCTTCATAGATTTTCCTAACAATTTCATCAATCATGAGTTTCTCTTTCAGCAACTGCTCATAAGCTTCCTGCTTTTTCTTTTCTTGCTCTTCAAGTTGTTTCTCTAAGTCGAGGTTATATTGTGCTTTTACTCTGCTTCGTTTCTCTTCTGCAGCATTCTCTTGCTTTATTACTCTTTCTTGTTCTGCCATCATGATTTTGACTATTTCAGCATCACGTTTCTGTTATTAAAACAAAATTCATCTTTCCATTTTCAAATCTGAGCATAATATGATAAAATATTTTAAACTGATGTAACTGAATATTTTAAAGCCTGTTATGTATAAGTATTTTCATCAGCCTAGGCAAAAAAGCAAAAAATAAGTCATTGTTACCTGAAGAGTTTAAATGATGAATCAGACCCTAAAGAAACATTAATGTTTCTTCAAGGTACTCTCTCAGAGCATATCTGATAAGGATTATTAATAAATCCACATTTGAAAACCAGTAAATAAAATTATAAGTACTTTATTAATAAATTAACTATTTTACCTGCCAAAGAAGTAATCTTCTTTTTCTTATTTATAAGTTAATCTGGGCAATTTTCATAATTTTTCACTTTATTGCTAATTAGCTGCTATTTAGAGTAGGATGTTACTACCTCTTTCTCACAGGTCTGCTACTAAACGGCTCCAAACAACTCTTAAGTTTCTCTTAGCCTAGATTTTCTTTCCTGCCATCAGCCCTTGAAGTTTCCCTTTTCTCTTTAATTAAAGGCCCTTTATACTCGCTTTAACTGAAAAGGGTCACAAATGTTATAGTGCTTGCTTCCTGTAATTTTTAATTCCCTCACTCAAGATCATTCTCATGAGTTAGAAACAATCTTTTCTTTTGAGTATTTTCAAGTCATTTAACAAAATAAGTTTTAAAATTAAATATAAAGGAGTAATTTTTAAAATTAACCTTTACCTTTATGATCATATCCTATATAATGGAATGGTTAGCAACATCAAACATAAAGAAACAGATTAAAATATGAAGGCTAAATGTTATTCCTGATGTAACTGATGCCAAAGCGTATACCCATTTACTTGTTTGGCCTTTCTGTTTGATAATGAAAACTTACATGTGCACCCTGCTTTTATATGATAACTTGATAAGCATTACTTTATATTTATACTGTATAAACTACTGGTAAGTATGTCTGAGACTTCTTTGCCCAAGAATAACTCTTAGCCTGTACTTAGTAGCAAGTCAAGAGTTAGAAAAGGGGATAAAAATAGAAACATGAGGAAAAGGGAAAGCTTAAAATAGGAATGTTTTCCTACATAAAATTATAAAATAGGTTGCTTTTAAAAACATATGAAAAATAAAAAATTTAATTACATTCTAAAATATACTTATCAAGCTAACAATTTGTATTATACTAGTTTATCAAAGAATAAATTCAGTTAGAGATCATAAAGAATGCTGAGAGTTAACTGAATATAGCTATGTAGAAAACCTTTTGAAAGGCTCTAACATTAAATTAAACAAGGTTGCAAATGAAATCATCCAAAATTTTCTATATCTTAAAAGTCTGACAAGTATATATATTTGAGAAATCTAGCAGTGTAATAGAGTGTAACGATTAAAAAAATGACCTATTTTTGGTTTTTTAAATGAAGCTAAAAACATAATAACTGGAAACATTATTACCATTTGTTCATATTTAATAGCGTCTTTTTCAGCAATCTGTGCTGCCCTTTCTTTATTCATATAAGCTGCTTTTAATTTCTTCTCCAATTCTCTGAGCTCAAAGCTATTAAAAAAAAAAAGCAAATTTAAATTTGAGGAACATAAGAGAATAAAGTCTCATAGAAAACTGAGTGGCTATATTTTTAATTTTCTCAGCAACAGAATACATTTGGTATTTCTTATTCAGAGAAGAGATCAGCTAATTCATTACATTTAATGGATGCCATAGGGCACTAGGGATTAAGTTTTCTGGTTGATAAGAACTTCTCTTTTCTATATTTTCATGTATTTATTTATACTATGCCTACTCACACTATCTTATCTATCATAGATTATAATAAAGTCTTCATATTTGGAGAAGTCTCCAATTTTGGTCTTCTTAAAGACTGTCTTAGCCACTCCTAGCACTTGAATTTCTACATACATTGTTTAGAATCAGTTTATCAAGCTTCACAATAAACAAAACTAGCAGGGATTGTACTAAATTCATAAATCTGTTTGGAGAGCATTGACATCTTTATCTTAGTGAGTCGTCAACTTAATAAACATAGTATTATAAATCCTTCTAATTATTTAGGTTTTTTTTTCTCTATACATATACATGTGTTTACTTGGTTTCCACTTTTTGCCTTCACAAAATTTAAAAGGCTTAAAATTTAATAGCAATAACAATGTTTAAGATAAGGACTAGAAACAAACACCTCATAAAGAATGAATGAAGATAAATACATTTAGAAAAGAAATCAGATGAGGGCAGTGCCTGTGGCTCAGTGGGTAGGGCACCGGCCCCGTATACCGAGTTCAAACCCGGCCCTGGCTGAACTGCAACAAAAAAAATAGCCGGGTGTTGTGGCAGGCGTTGTGGCAGGTGCCTGTGGTCCCAGCTACTCGAGAGGTTGAGGCAAGAGAATTGCCTGGGCCCAGGAGTCGGAGGTTGCTGTGAGCTGTGTGACGCCACAGCACTCTACTGAGGGCGATAGGGTGAGACTCTGTCTCTACAAAAAAAAAAAAAAAGAAGAAGAAAAACAAAGAAAAAAAGAAATCAGATGATTGCTGCAATGAAATATTGAGCAATAACAATAATGCAAAAAAAAGTAACATACACATTGTCAGATAAAAGTATGTCTATCATAGAATGCTTTGACTCTGAGGTTCAATATGAAGTCATCAGTTAACTTCTTTTTTTTTCTCCAAAGTCTCAAAACATAGACAACTAATATTTATAAATAAAAATAGAAGATAATTTCAAAAAACAGATCATGCTAAATCTTTTTTTTTTTTTTTTTTGAGATGGAGCCTCAAGCTATCCCCCTGGGTAGAGGGCCATGGCATCACAGCTCATAGCAACCTCCAACTCCTGGGTTCAAGTGAGTCTCCTGCCTCCGCCTCCCAAGTAGCTGGGACCACAGGTGCCCGCCACAACGCCCGGCCATTTTTTGGTTGCAGCCATCATTGTTTGTTTGGTGGGCCCGGGCGGGGGATTTGAACCCGCCACCTTAGGTGTACGTGGCTGGCGCCTTAGCCAATTGAGCCACAGGCGCCGAGCCGCTAAATCTTATAGACAATAAAAAAAGAAGAAATATTTTGAAATCTTTCTATTTCATCGGATATACCTGATATTAAAATTGGAAAAAATATATTATTATAAAGGGAAATTACAAACATATTTCACTTATAAATGAGGGTACAATATCCTAAACAACATTATTAACAAGTTGAATTAAAAATTATTGTTCAAATAATGTACTTTGGTCAAAATTAAATTCAATTCATGTGAGAATTAGTCACTATTTTCTTCTTTTTTCTTTTCCTTTCCCCTACTCCCTCCCTCCTTCTGTCTACTCTGCCCTTCTCCCACCTCACCCCCATGTCATTAATTGTCCTCATATCAAAGTTGAATACATAGGATTCATGCTTCTCCATATTCCATAGTATACATATACCACAATATAGTACAAAAGTATTCCATGGTATACATACACTACAGCTTGCTAATCCATTCCTAGGTTGCAGGGCATTTAGGAAGTTTCCACATTTTAGTGATTGTAAATTGAGCTGCGATAAACAGTCTAGTACAAGTGTCTTTATAATAAAAGGTTTTTTTTCCTTTTGGAAAATGTCCAGTAATGGGATTGCAGGATCAAATGGGAAGTCTAGGTTGAGTTCTTTGAGGTTTCTCCATATTTCCTTCCAAAAAGGTTATATTAGTTTGCAGTCCCACCAGCAGTGTAAAAGTGTTCCTTTCTTTTCCACATCTGCAGTTTTGAGATTTTGTGATATGGGCCATTCTTGCTGGGGTTAGATGATATCTCAGGGTGGTTTTGATTTGCATTTCTCTAATAATTAGGAATGATGAGCATTTTTTCGTATGTTTGCGAGCCATTCATCAGTCTTCTTTAGATAAGGTTCTGTTCATCTCTTTTTCCCATTGATATATGGGATTGTTGGCTTTTTTCATGTGGATTAACTTAAGTTCTCTATAGATCCTAGTTATTAAGCTTTTGTCTGATTCAAAATATGCAAATATCCTTTCCCATTGGGTAGGTTGTCTATTTGCTTTGGTTGTTGTCTCCTTAGCTGTACAGAAACTTTTCAGTTTAATTAAATCCCATTTGTTTATTTTTGCTGTTGTTGCAATTGCCATGGCAGTCTTCTTCATAAAGTTTTTCCCCAGGCCGGTATCTTCCAGTGTTTATCCTATGCTTTCTTTGAGGAGTTTTATCGTTTCATACCTTAAATTTAAGTCCTTTATCCATCTTGAATTAATTTTTGAGAGTGGAGAAAGGTGCAGTTTCAGTCTCTTTTACATGTGGATAACCAGTTCTTCCAGCACATTTATTGAATAGGGAGTCTTTCCCACAGTAGTCATTCTTGTTTGGTTTACTGAAGATTAGGTAGTTGTAAGTTGTTGGTTTCATTTCCTGGTTTTCTATTTGATTCCAAATGTCTATGTCTCTATTTTTGTGCCAGTACCATGCTGTCTTGACCACTGTCTTGCAGTACAGCCTAAAATCTGGTATGGTGATACCCCCAGCTTTGTTTTTATTACTAAGAACTACCTTAGCTATAAGGGGTTTTTTCTGGTTCCATACAAAATTCAAAATCATTTTTTCCAAGTCTTGAAAATAGGATGTTAGTATTTTAATGGGGATGGCGTTGAATCAGTAGATTGCTCTGGGAAGTATAGACATTTTTAACAATGTTGATTCTTCCCAGCCATGAGCATGGTATGTTCTTCCATTTGTTAAAGTCCTCTGCTATTTCCTTTCTTAGGGTTTCATAATTTTCTTTATAGAGGTATTTCACCTCTTTTGTTAGGTATATTCCTAAGTATTTCATTTTCTTTGGGATTATGGTGAAGGGAGTTGTGTCCTTAATTAGCCTCTCATCTTGGCTAGTACTGGCATATACAAAGGCAACTGAATTGTGGACATTGATTTATATCCTGAGACATTATTGTATTTTTTGATAATTTCCAAAAGTCTTATGGCTCAGTCTTTGGGGTTCTCTAAATATAAGATCCTATCATCAGCAAAGAGGGAGAGTTTGACCTCCTCTGCTACCATTTGGATGCCCTTTATTTTCTTGTTTGCCTAATTGTATTGGCTAGAACTTCCAGCACCATGTTGAATAGTAATGGTGACAGAAGACAACCTTGTCTGGTTCCAGTTCTAAGTGGAAAAGCTTTCAGTTTTACTCCATTCAGTAAAATATTAGCTGTGGGTTTGTCATAGATAGCTTCAATCAGTTTAAGAAATGTGCCACAGGCTCGGCGCCTGTGGCTCAAGTGGCTAAGGCGCCAGCCACATACACCTAAGGTGGCAGGTGTAAATCCAGCCTAGGCCCGCCAAACAACAATGATGGCTGCAACCAAAAAAAATTAGCCAGGCATTGTGGCAGGCGCCTGTGGTCCCAGCTACTTGGGAGGCGAAGGCAGGAGAATCGCTTGAGCCCCAGTGTGGGAGGTTGCTGTGAGCTGTGATGCCACAGCACTCTACCCAGGGGGACAATTTGAGGCTCTGTCTCAAAAAAAAAAAAAAAAAAGAAAAGAAAAGAAATGTGCCACCTATGCCTAAACTCTTCAGTGTTCTAATTAGTAAAGGATGCTGGATTTTATCAAATGCTTTTTCTGCATCTACTGACAGGATCATATGGGCTTT
>CAUYQV010079373.1:0-65090 GCA_963574575.1 Galagoides demidoff
GCCATGTGGCTATTTTGCCAGAATATGAGTTTTATATTATTTTTGTTAATTTTATAATGTTAAACTGTAATAATAACAAATAATTGCTGAGAAGTGATTATTGAGAACTGCTTATCAAAGTTTGCATTGTTGTCAGGCCCCGCCCCAGCCCCGCCCCCAGCCCCGCCCCAGCCCCGCCCCCCGGCCTGTTGTCCCACCTTACCCATGTTAAAATCTGGTCACCCTCTTGCATCCCTCTTAGACTCCAGATTCTTACTGCCTTCAGACAGGTGGGAAAATCATGGACAAAGCCCCATGCTGAGGATCTGCTTTCTAGAGCCAGTCTTTGTTCCAATTATTGTAACCCTGGAAAACAAGGGTGAAAAGCAAAGGCTGCCAGGTAATGCTTTATTTAAGACGAGGTGCAATCCAGGAATCAAGAATGAGAAGAAAAGAAAAACAGAGAAAACAAGTACACAGTTGTCTGTCGCCAAGTTGACTACAGCCTGCAAGAAAGGGGACGTCTTTGGCTCTTCCACATGGGATGTGGAGTCATTGTGCTGTAGGGTGATCAGTGGGGGGAAGTCAGGAGAATAATAGGTTCCCTGGTTCTGTCCGGATAGCCAGGCTCCCAGCATTAGTCCTTCCTCGGAGTCCAGAAGTGGGAGAAGCCAGAGCCACTGCAGCTTTGGAGGCCAGCACTGCAGTGGCTCCCTTTGTGTTGGGGACAAGAAGGTGCCAGAGCTGGGTCCTCCACAGGAGTGACTGAGACTACAAGTAGTCTGGACAGGTTAGCTGGCAGTCCTAACTGTAGGATCACACACTGACAAAGACAAAGGGATCCTAGTGATAACTGAGACCAAATTCTACATTTTGTAGAATAAATTGACCCAGAGAACAAGACGACCAATGGTCCTCAGTTTAGCTGCTTCAATCATACCACGTATTAGTTTCCTAGGACAGGTAAATCTGGGGAGACGTGAAAATGGGATTCATAGACTCACCATTTAGACAACTGTCTACTGAGCAACTCCACAGGAGCAGAGATACAATCGGCATGTCCCAAACTGTGCTCGCCATCTGTTCTCAAGCATGTCCTTCTTCCTCCTGTGATTCCCGAGCTAAGTGACTACCGCCACCATATGCTCATTTACCAGGACACAAGGCCGGTGTCCTCTCCCTCCCCCACTGCCTCCTGCATCTTTCACATCAAATCAACCCATGCATTTAACTTCTGCCTCCTTAAAACTGCAACCCACCCCCTCTACAGCACTACCTTACTCACGTGTGCATTTCATGCCTTTTAAAATCACTACCAACAATTACAACAGCCTCTTAAGTGGTTTCATTTCTCCGTTCTTGCTTCTAACTAATCCATTCCCCACGTGGAGATTTAATGGAAGTAGAACATACACTCTGGGGTCAGACTGGGTTAAGTTTGAATCTAGCGTCTTTATTTATTGACTGGGTGGCCTTGGGGTCCTTAATTAACCTTTCTGTACTTTGGCTTTCTGTTGCCTTTATATTCAGCCACGGGCAGCTCTACAGGGACGGGAGAACCATGACTACATCCATTTGTGGGCTCGCGAAGAAGCAAAGTGTTTCAGGGGGTTGAACTCAGCTTTAATATCATTGTAGTTTTGCAACTTCCAGGAAACAGAAGTGTGTGCCATTGTCTTGTCTGATCAAAGTCCAAAGAAGACCAAGCACGTGGGCATTGTCTCTGCTATAGAGAGGGCTGCCTTTTATAGCCTTCAGCCTTTTTTCAGGTTGTTAATATAATTGTCTATTTCTGAAAGTTAGGTTCTCTCCAGGGATGAGACGTGACTGACACAGTCCACTGAAAAAATGACAAATTCAGGCAAATCTAAACACTGGCATTAACCTTTGATGCTGACATTTGTGCTGTAAGTGCCCAGCTCAGGAGGCCAAGAAACGGTAAGAACAAACAAAGGATATTTTCAAAATTGAAGTCATTTTAAATTGTGTTTTATTGAGTGTTTTGTAGGAGAAAAGCCATTTAAAAAGGCACATGGAAGGAACTGGGGGGCCGTGCCTGGGTGCTGATCCTGACAAATGTGACAAATATTAATAGAACAGACTGGCTGGTGCCAAGAAGGCACTGGGGAACAGCATGATTCGGGATCACTCACTGGTGAGGATGAAGGGACCCTAGTAGTCATTTAGGCCAAACTCTTCATTTTATAGAAGAAATTTCCCCAAGGATCATGAAGACCAGTGGTTCCCAGTTGGGTGGTTTCAATGGTACCGTGTGTTAGTTTCCTAAGGTTGCCATAAAACAACTTTGGTGGTTTAATAACACAGGAGTTCTTACACAATTCTGGAGCACGCACAGAAGTCTAAAACCCAAAGGGAAGCAGGGTCTTGCTTTCACTGAAGCCTCCAGGGAAGAATTCTTTCTTGCCTCTTCCAACTTCTGGTTGCTATAGGCATTCCTTGATTATGGTCTGGTCACCCTAATCTCTGCCTCTGTCTTCACATGGCCTGTCCTTTGTGTATTTCCTTTGCCTTCTACTTACCTTGTAAGAACACCAGTCATTGGATTTGGGGCTTATGCAAAAAACTGGATGATTTCATCTTAAGATCTTTAATTTAGACTTTACCTCCTTCATGTTTGCATGGATGGAGCTGGAACATACTCTTCTTAGCAAAGTATCTCAAGGATGGAAGAAAAAGTATCCAATGCATTCAGCCCTACCATGAAACTAATTTATGGCTTTCATAGGAAAGCTAGAACTCAATTATAGCACAAGAATATGGGGAAAGGGGAGAGGGAGGGAAGGGGAGGGGGGAGGATGGGTGGAAGGAGGGTGACTGATGGGATCACGCCTATGGTTCACCTTTTAAGGGTACATGTGAATCTTTCTAAATGAAGAATATAAATGTCCTAACACAATAACTAAGAAAATGATATGAAGGCTATGTTAACCAGTTTGATGAAAATATTTCAAATTGTATACAAAAATAGCACACTGTACCCCATGAAAGTATTAATGTACACAGCTATGATTTGATTTTTAAAAATCTTTAATTAATCATATCTGCGTAGTCCTTATTTCCAAATTAGGCCAGGTTCTGAGGTTTCAGGTAGACATTAATTTAGGGGGGACACTACTCAACCCACTATATACAGAATGGCTGTATACCAGGTATACCATACCAGAATGGCTGTATACCTGGTATACCACTATATACCAGGTGTCTCCTCCTTAACAAAAGAAAGTCATTCATGGATCTATGGAAGCGGGTAAAAAAATCCTGCCCTTCTCCCAATGCTCAGGCCATAATTCATGCACAGATGTGAAGAGTCAGACTGCCTGGATTCAAAGTGCACTGACCCCTGAGAAGTAAATCCTTTCTAAACCTCGGTTTTCTTCAATTACAAAGTCAAGAAAATATTCCTCTCCTCAGGAGAGCTTTATCAAGTAGCAGTGAGGACAGGATGAGATAATCCATGTGGTGCATTCAGCCCAGCAAGTGACCCATGACCAGGGCTCAATAAATATTAGCTGCCATCCATCAAAGCCAGCACTGGTTTAGAAAGGTTTGCATGTTATACAATATGAAGCTCAGTGGTCCCCCAGGCTATGTGGGAAGCACCATATGGCAGCAAGCTATCTGGCTAGTCCCAACCAGGGCTCTTGTTTTCCCTTCCCTGTTACGGGAGAAGCCCTGACCCCTATACCAATACTATCAGTGGGGCTTGTTGGCAGGTGTCTACCTGACCTGTCAGGCTGTTGGCGGCTTTCTGTGCTGCTTGACTTGAACCAGATTCACATGTGGAGATTAAGCTCCAGTATCTGGGATTAAACAAGAATCAACAGTAATATACAAAGAACATCCGAGGTAAATAGCCCCAGAACCTGGACTTGAGAAGCTGGTGGCTTTTAGGAAGCTTTAAAAGTTCCTGAATTGAGTGTCTGGGCTTTGCCTGAAGGGCTAGCAGGGGAGGAAACTGGGACTGGGAGCAAGAAGACAGCAAAGCCTCAGGTGGACCCCAATAGTGTCAGACAGAAGTCCAATTCCTCTGTCTTAAGGAAAAACACAAGGGCACTCTGGAAGGAGAGTGAAGGCGAGGAGGTGTGCACCGAATCCCAGAATTGGGGAGATACCTGCTGCGGAGAACACTGTGGGCAACTTCCCTGGCCCCCCTTCACAGCTGAAGCACCCATTCCCCCCCAGCTTTGGGGAAGCATCTCTCAGGGAATCTGCTTAAGCTAAAGAGAGTCACCTAGCCCAAGGTCACACAACTCCATGGAGGCAGCTCACATCAATGTTGGTTCTTGAGAAAAACATAAAGGTCTAGCCCCTTGTCGTAGGTAGGATAACGCTGAAAGGTCTTCCCAGGTCCAGGGAAGGATCTTACAGGATCACATGAGGTTTCTGTTGCATTTGCATTGAACAGACTTTGCTTTCTTACCCCCCCTACAGGTGTCAACCCTGACAGCCCCCTACAACTCTGGACATGCAAATTCCCATCCGTGTTTGCTGGGAAACCGATCCTGGACACCTCCTCTCAACAAATTTTGTTTTGCAGTGGAGAAAAATTGACCCTCAGAGATCAAATAATATCCCCAAAGACATCTAGCTGGAAAGAGGCAGAGCCTGGTTTTAAACCCAAGTACGCGCATCCCCAAAGCCCAGGGTCCTTTCACTCTAGTCTCTGCCTTTAAAGAGTTAGTCACTAGTCATAAAGCAGAGATTAAATGTTCTCAGGATGAGAAAACAGGCTGCTCACCACCCTGTGAAATGAGTGAGATTCCCTGTACGCTCGCCCTGGCTTGCTCAAAGCCCTGTTATAATGACTGGTTCTTTTTTCTTGTTATCTCATTCAGCACCGGTTACTAAATGTTTGTTTTCTTTTATTAGCCCACTGTATGTTTAGGGGCGGGCTCCAGGTTCCTAGTTGTGTTTGCCTAGCTCCTTGTAAGCTTGAGCCATCTGTTCCTCCAGAGGTGGGTGACATTTTCCCCCCAGAGATTTCCCTACTTTGTATTTTATAAAGGAAGCTAGACTAGGTGACTCATTGCCATCATTCCTGTTTTTATCCTCCTCCTCATCCTCCTCATCATGGATGAAAACACTGAGAAACAGCCTTAAGGAAAAGCACACCGGCCACGTTCCTACCCTTGAACGTACAAACGTACATCACATTGTATCAGCAGCAAATACATCACGCTTGCATTGAGACCTATGATCAAAGTGAAGCACCGGACTTTGCCGTTAACCAAATGGGATTTTTGAACTCCCCCCTCCCAAGATGCAATGTATTTCAGAACCTATGAGCTAAGTAATCTCAGGTAAATTGCTAAACTTCTATGCACAATCTTCTCATTTGTAAAATGGGGCTGATAATCAGAAAGATTATTTAATGTGTGATGATTTGCTGATATATACATAAAAGTCTGACCAGAGTGGTGTACCTACATAGACACTTAAAGTATTCTATTGGTATGTGAAAATTAGAGGTGACTGCATTTGGCTCTTCATTTAAAATATACTTTGTATCTATTTACCTAGTTATTTAACTAGACCGGATAATATTTTTTTTTTTAAATCGGGGAGGTCAGGTAGATAGCCAAAGATTGGTCAATAGATACAAAAGTACAGCTAGCTAGAAGGAATACTTTCTAGTACGCCATAGCCCTATAGGGTGACTATAATAACAGCAATTTATGACATTTTTCTAAATAGCTAGAAGAGCAGATTTTGAATATTCCCAACGCAAAGAAATGATAAATGCTTGAGGTGATGGAAACGCTAATTACCCCGATTTCATCATTATGCATTGCACACATGTATCAAATATCACACTGCCCCATAAATATGTATAATTGTTGTGTGTCAATTAAAAATAATTCATAAAAAAATATACTTTATGACATGGACAGCAGGAAGACAAACAACATATGAAAAAATGCTCATCCCTCATCATCAGAGAAATGCAAACCCACACCACCCTGAGATATCCCCTAACCCCAGTGAGAATGGCCCACATCCCAAAGCCTCAAAGCTGCAGCTGCTGGCGTGGATGTGGAGAGAAGGGAACACTTTTACACCGCCGGTGGGACTACAAACTAACACAGTCTCTTGGAAAGAAGTATGAAGAATCCTCAGAGAACTCAAAATAGACCTTCCATTTGATCCTGCAATCCCATTATTGGGCATCTACCCAGGAGAAAAAAAAAAGTCATTTTCTCATAAGGATATTTGCACTAGATTGTTTTATCGCAGCTCAATTTACAGTCACCAAGATGTGGAAATAACCCAAGTGCCCATCAAACCATGAATGGATTAATAAACTGTGGTACACGTATACCATGGAATATTATTCAGACATGAAAAAGGATGGAGACTTTGTATCTTTGGTATTAACCGAGATGGAGATGGAGAACACTCTCTTTAGTAAAGTATCACAGCAATGGAAAAGCAATGTAGTCAATATTAATATGAAGTCAGCAGACAAACTAATATATGTCCAAACAAGAGGAAAAAAACTTGATTTAATTTAAGTTGGGGGGAAGAGGGAGAAAGAGGAGACAGGGAGGGGAAGGGGGACTGGTGTTCCCCAACCTACTGGGCACAATGTGAGGGTATATGGCATGCCTCCTGGTACAGAACACAACCACAATAGGGACCTTACCTAACAAACTCAAACATTGTGACCTAACCATTTGCACCCTCACATTAATCTGAAATTTAAAAATAAAAATAAAATACTATATGATACTTAGAGCAATTCAACAAAGGGGTAAGCTGAGTTCTCGGGTCAGACAACCGTAAGAGAGCTTCGGGAGTGAACATGGCAAAGAGGCAAGATCATCTAGCATGGTTCCTCCCAAAGATCAAAATTATGTTCTCTCCAAGGGTGTGGCTATACCTGGATTTCTTAATACTGTGAGAAGAGAGACTAAAATTTGTTAATCATGATCAACTTAAAAATAGCACAGGTAGTTCTGTAGCATCCAAACTCTGAACCAGAGCGTAGCATTTATCAGGAAAGTCTTGGAAGAATGCTTTGATTTTGGACTTTCAGGGCAAATTACTGAGTTGGCCTCTGCTATGAGCAGCTGGTTGCTCAGTTCCATGGAATGAGCTGAGTAAACATATAACGTGCTTTAAGGATATTGGTCCAGAGTGAGATAAAAAGAAACAACATTCTCCCATTGCTTCTTGTTCCCCAGTGCTCAAAATTTTACTCTGACAGGTGGTAGCTTTCTGCACTTCCCAGATGCCTACATGTGGACACGTTGTACCATCAAGATCTGGGGCTGCCATATACGCAGAACATATAAAGACGTCCTACAATAAGTGAGCAGACATCAAACAGCCTTACACAACGGTGGGCTAAATACTCAACTAGGCTCTTAACAAAGGGAATATTTTAAATGACCTGTAACCGTGTGAAAAAGTGTTCATCGTTGTGAGTCATCACTGAATTTTATTTTTTGTAGGGGAAGCGTAGCCTTCAGCATTAAGTGTGCTCTCCCGATGTCATCATTAAGATGGAAATACGGCCACCCAACCACCAGCATGAGCACGATTCAAAAGACAGAAGAAGTGTGAGGTTGGTGTGGATGAAAAGCAACCAGAACCGTCCCACACGGGCAGAGTCGGGAATATAAATCAGGGAACCCTGGAAAATGGTTTGATCATGTGACCTGAAGCTGAGTGTGTGCCTGTTCTGTTACACAGGAATTATAGTTCTAGGCGTACACCCAACAGAAATGCACAGGCAGTTGACTAAAAGACACCCCAAAGTGCTCAGTCAGCTTATACCAATAGTCCTACACAAGAGTTTCTTGACTTCCCCGCTACTGACACCTTGGATGGGATGATGTTTGAACGTTTGGGGGTTTGTTCTTAAATTTGCAAAAGAGAGCTTTATTTCTCATACCGTGACAGTCTGCAAAGTGGCCATTCTGGCCTTTGCCCAGCTGGGCAGCAAGAGCTTTAGGCCAGAAGCCAGGAACATTTATTTAGAGCCAGGGACAATGAGAACAGGACTTTATGCTGAGCAGGGTGGCTGACTTTGTGTATTTACTAAGGTATGGGGAGAGTCATGAATATTTATGAAAAGAGAAATAAGAACCCAGGTCATCTAGAACTGGACAATGCTTTGTTATAAGGGTCTCTGTAGGATGATGAATGGAATTCCTGGTTCTGGTCACTCCACTCCTGTAGCCTCGCCCACTGGTAAAAACCCCAAATGTTTCCAGACATTGCCAAATGTCCCCCAGGGGCAGCAAAATCATCTTCAGTTGCAAACCACTGTCCTAAATTGAAAATAATCCCCCAAACTATCAATGATAGCATAAAAATGGGTGGCCTATTAATTCATTACATGGCAATAAAAATAAGGAAATTACCATTATACTTAACATGTACAAAAGAAGATATAATAGGGCTCATACCATAAATACATCTATATATAAAATGTTTAAATACAGATAAAACTAACCTATGATTATAAAAGAATCGTGGCAAACTTCAGAAAGAATAATAATAGCTTGAGAGAGGCTGATAATATTCTAGATCTCAGCATTAAATCCAGAATATCAATTGTAAAAGTTTTATTATGATTTGTGAACTTTTCTGAAAGTATATTATATTTAAGGCAAAAGTATTTCCCCCAGACAGATGTTTTATGTATTTGTATTTGTCATCTACCCAGAGATTTTTTTTTCAGTCTGATACATTGCCTCCAGTGGAAAACTTACAG
This sequence comes from Galagoides demidoff, assembly GCA_963574575.1. Classification (NCBI taxonomy): domain Eukaryota; kingdom Metazoa; phylum Chordata; class Mammalia; order Primates; family Galagidae; genus Galagoides; species Galagoides demidoff. The sequence goes on from CAUYQV010079373.1 coordinate 8,723, forward strand.
ATACCTTTTTCACACCAAAAACATAAATTACTTTTTCCAGGATCTTCCCAATGTCATCTTGCTTCTTTAGCTGAATCTGACCTCAATCTGGGGCCCTTTCATTCCTGACCACCAAATAACCAAAATGAACTGTTACAGAGATTTGGAACACCATTCTCTTATCCCAGCCCTACCCTACACTTTCCTTTTCTGAAGAGGACCACAGGGCATGTATTTTTCAAGTTAAAGTGTGTGTTTCTGAGAATTTCACACACTGTTTGAGATAATTAGTACCTTCCTAGGTTGGTGGTCACTCCACGAAAGTAAGGGATAAATGTTATCTCTCCTAAGCAAGGGTCCTCAAACTTTTTAAACAGGGGGCCAGTTCACTGTCCTTCAGACCATTGGCAGGCCAGACTGTGGGCCCTGGGATGAGTTGGCTGCTAAGTAGGACAAGCAGCGGCAGCAAAAACACCTGGCGGGCCGGATAAATGTCCTAGGCGGGCAGCATGTGGCCCGCGGGCCATAGTTTGAGGACACCTGCTCTTAAGTCTGGCAATGGCTCCATTGTACTTAATATCCTAGGACCTGACTTTATGAAAATATGTTTACCTAGAACATAATCCCCATATTGTGTCCCATCTGTATGTAGTTAGTTACATGCTGTGTCATCTTAGTCCCACTGAAAGCCTTGTCTTTTCAAAAACATATTCTTCACGAAGCACTGGTCTTGAAAACCAAGAACTCCTGAAGCTAGGCTGTTCTGGATGTTCTCTTTAATATTTTACTCTAGAGAACCTAAATGTGGATTTGCCAGTGTTCACTGGATTCGTTAACAAGCAGTTAATTTATGAGTTAAGAGAGAACCAGCACAAAGGAGAGTAAATTGTGGATTTCTAGGGGGAAAGGGATTAGAGGAGGCAGATAATTAAACGGGAAAGGTCATGGAAGTGTCAAAATTCATCCACAAATTTGTTGGCATTGCTCCCCTTGAGAGGCAGGGTCTGTCTCTCCTCACCTTGAATCCAGGCTGATCCAAGACTAAATTGTACCGATAAAATAAAGCAGAAGTAGCTTTCTAGATAGTGTAAGTCAGAGAAAGCCCTGCAATTTCCATCTGATTTGCTTGGGAGGCTTGCTGGAGAAAGCTGGCCACCTGGATGAAGTTTGACTACCTCGGGACACCAGGCTGGAGAGAGAGAAGGTGTGTTGGCAGTCCCAGCTGAGTTCCCATCCATCCTACAGCCAGTGTCACCTTCCAGCCCTGGGAGAGAGCCATCTTAGACAGCCAGTCCAGCCAAGCCAACATCTGACTCCAACTCCGTGACGGCAAGCAGCAACGGCATCACCTCATTCTTCCACAATTACTGACTCACAAAATCATAAGGAAAATAGAATGGTTGTTCTAAGCTCCTGCTTTGGAGGGTAATTTCTCTTATGCGGTGATTGCAATCAGGACAGGAACAATCACAAGTTCCTTCTAAAGACACTCGTGCAGTCCAGCTGGGCTCCACAAGCATGCACTGAATTCCTACCATGTGTCACGCACAGAACCAGGAGCTTGCAGATTCCGAGAGGCACAGGCTCTGGTAGGAAAGTTAGCGGCACTGTGAACTACAACAAAGTGCCTTAAAAGATGTCGTAAGAGCAGGGTGAGCCAGGAACAGAGGTGTGTAGTGTCTTTGGAGTTGCTCAGCCTATGCTCAATTCTAGCATTAATGCTACTTACTGCTATGATCTGGCACACCTGAATTAAGCTCTCTGAGCCTAAAGTTTCCTTCATCCTGGAAGGGGGTTCCTTGGGGTAACACAGTCTCCTTCCCCAATCAGAAGTCCCTTCATCTAATTGGCGAGGAGTTTAACACAGCCGGTATGTGTGCTGGCCCCTCTCTCTTCCTTTTTCCTTTGGGTTCTGGCTGTTTGCGAGACTCATTTGTTCTGCTCTGTCTGCTCTTTGCAGCTCACAGGTGGAGGCTGCAGTGAAGTAGCGTGGCCTGTAACTGCGTGAGTGAGTCTAACTCATTCTTAGAAGCCCATGTGCTCACTGATATATATATGCCATGTTCCAAATAATAGCTTCATCAATAACAAAATCAGTACGTTTTCCAGATGCCCTAACTTTCTGTCTCAATTCAACATTTGGACAGAGGAAAAAATATTGTATTCAACATCCATTATGCTGAGCTGGAGACCTGAGAACTGGACTGAAACGAGACAAGTTTAAGTGTTTAGGGCAGGGCACAGGAATTTGGACTTCCGGGGGCACATGCAGCCTTGACCTTGACCATACAGAGCCATGACCCTGAGCCACGTGGCTTGTTCTCACAGCTGTGCATTTAGTTAGCTTGACAGCCAAGGTATGCGGCTTTAGGCCTTAGGCACAGCCATATGGGATTTTTCCCCTTGATGGTTCCATTCAGCTTCCTGCAACTTTGTCCACAGTGAGTTGCTGTTTCTATAGCGACAAAGCCGCAAGCACCAGAGCTCGGAGAACAGCACAAACGCCTCAGGAGATACCATGCGCTGTGGGGTGCTGGCCACCGAGGCCTGAGCTTCAACTGGAAGGCGTGGTTTTTCTAAGCTCTTGGAGTTGAGGTAAGGATTCCACTTTGGGTCCAAAGAAAACCTTTCTGTACGCAGGACGTTTAGGCATTGGTGGGCAGAAAGAAATAGTTACTGCTTTGGAATTTCAAGGCAGCCGTATTCCAGGTATGCTAAAGACACTGTAGGGAGAATTTACCATTCCATTATTAGGCCAAGCCTCAGTGGAAAGTGCTAGACCCACTGCCCGAATTTTATTCTGCATTCAAGGCCAATGGGCTTGTCCTTGAATGCATGCAGCTTGTCCTGAGTTTTAAATACTCAGAGGGAAGCTGGATGACTTTCAAGGAGGCACCATCATGTCAGGGGCACTCAAGTGCTCCCGTGTTCAGAAGGGTTTGTGAGTTTTAGAGAAAGAAAGGAATGGATCAAAGCCATGAGTTAGCATCACACACACACACACACACACATACACACACAGGGTATCAGTTGCAAAAGGAAAAGAGAAATGGCAGAGCTGGGTCTCACTCCTGCAAGAAAAGGTATAACCGGAGGAAATGCTACTTAGAATCTAGAATATTAAAGCCAGACAGAGAGAATGTGGTCCTTGTTAAGCTCCAGAGCTTTGGAAGCCAACACCATAGCCACTGAATGATGGATGCTCATTACAGTATAGGGGATCTGCTGACTGGCAATGAAAGCATCTCAAGGCTCGGCGCCTGTGGCTCAAGTGGCTAGGGCGCCAGCCACATACACCTAAGGTGGCGGGTTCGAATCCAGCCCGGGCCCACCAAGCAACCAAAAAAATGATGGCTGCAACCACAAAAATAGCTGGCTGTTGTGGCAGGTGCCTTTGGTCCCAGATACTTGGGAGGCGGAGGCAGGAGACTGGCTTGAGCCTAGGAGTTGGAGGTTGCTGTGAGCTGCGATGCCCAGCACTCTACCCAGAGGGATAGCTTGAGGCTCTGTCTCAAAAAAAAAAAAAAAGAAGAAAGCATCTCAAATAAGACCTGGTCACTGGGTGGTCCCCCTGGCAAATCGCTCCATTTTGCAGAAATATAGCAATGCCTCAAACACTGCTCTCCTGCAAGAGGGAAATGGGGATACAGGAGGGCCACTTATCCCAACCCCAGTCATGGTATATGCTTTGTGGGCCAATTAACCCCTTGGTGGGTAACTTCTTCTAACCGAATTTAAGTTTAAAAGCTTGGTTTCCAAACTCCTCTTATCTATGAAAGAAGCTAAATTCAAAGTAGTTTTCTCCACTTATCTTTTCTTTTCCTTGAACTTTTCTTCCTTGGCCCTTGACATGGCTGAGAATGGGGTTCTCTGAAAATAATTGTGTTTGTATTAATTATCCTCAAAATTGCGAATTCGCTTGTTCTGAATTTAGAGGTCTGAGACAGAAGAATGGACTTCTGAGCTGCCTGCACTTGTGTCTTCCCTAAACTAGTTGAATTGCCCTGGGCAAATTTCTTAATTTTCTGTGCCTGAAGACGAGAATCACGTCACCATGTCATTAACACAGTCATTGTCAATGAGTTAAATAGCATAATACTAAAAAAAGTCTAGAACTGAGCCAGCTATTAGGTATTACTCTTATCATCAGCTCATTTAGTCCATTTGTATGCCTACATTCTCTGTGTTTTCTAAAGAAAATATATTCTTTAGACGTATTTCCCATCACCTCAAAGCCCATACACACGACCACAGAGTTTTTCTTCGTTCTCATTGGCATCTTGATGAATCCTAAGTCATTTCCCCTTGGCCTTGGCCTCAGTGATAAGGTGAGCAGATGTTTCACCTCCTGTAACAAAATCTGATCACTCTTCAATGACTGTAATTAAGTGTCTCCACAGCTTTCTCTTCTGGATAAATTAACTCAATTCTGTTAAACCTGGATCCTGGAGGGCTATTTTGACCTTCTTGGTCATTCACTGCTGCACTGCTCTGGACCCACTTCGAGTCCACCATATCTTACTTATATAACTTGTCAGATTTCAGAAAGAAAGAATAAAGGCCTTGCAAGTGCCCAGGATAGGGAGGACCAGCTCTAACTCCTTTCATGACATTCTAGCCTTGAAGATATTTTTTGTTCTTTGACACTCTGGTAAGGTTGGATGTGTCTTATTTGTTTCAGGGGGTTCTGGCTGGACATTGATGTCATCTGAAGAATTTTTACAAATACTCGTATCTGGGCCCCACTCACAGAACTCTGATTTCACTGGTCTACAGGAGGGTCTCAGTCTCAATGTTTTGCAGACGTTCTTCAGATGCATCTAATGTGTATCTAGGCTTGAGAACAGTGAGCTGTTTCCTCTGGCTGTGCTTTAAATTTCATCTCCTTCTGTCTCCATTTCATCCCTACTGTGTGAATCCTCTCTCAACCCATTAGGAATTTGCTCTCCATGGCTTTGCCCTGTCTGAATGTAAATATATTCACTTCTTCCCCGACTATAATGAAACAAACAACAACAAAACAAATAAGTAAGAAAAATGTTAGCCTTTTGCCCTGGGAACTCCTCCAGCCATCCCATGCCTTTTTTCCTTAATAGCAAAGTACTATGGCTTAAATGTTTGTCCCTTCTTAAAGTCATGTTGAAATCTACTGGCCATTGTGACAGAATTAAGAGGTGGGACTTTTTATTTAGTTAGTTTTTTATTTTTGAGACAGAACCTCACTACGTCAACCTTCGTAGAGTGCCATGGTGTCACAGCTCGCAGCAACTTTAAACTCTTGGGCTTAAGCGATTCTCTTGCCTCAGCCTCCTGGTGGCTGGGATTACAGGTGCCCACCACAATGCCTGGCTATTTTTTGGTTGCAGCTGTTGTTGCTGTTTAGCTGGCTGGGCCAGGTTCAAACCTACCCACCTCAGTATAGGTGGCTGGCACCCTACTCACTGAGCTAGAGATACCGAGCCAGAGATGGGACTTTTTAAGAGGTGATTAGGCCATGAGGTCTCTGCTCTCATGAGTAGGATTAATCCCTTTATAAAAGATCAAGTTGGGCCCCTTTCCTCCCTTTGTCTTTTTTCCATCAGCCCTGGGGAGATGACTCGTTTCTCTTGTCCAGAGGATGCAGTGTTCAGGGCGCCATTTGGAGTCAGAGTTGCTATGCCTTCTGGAGCCTTGAACTTGGACTTCACAGCCTCTAGAACTGTGATCCAGTTCATCTTCGTTCATTACTCAGTCTGTGGTACTGTTGTTATAGACATAGAAAACAGTTTAAGACACCAAGCTTCTGGAAAACTCAACCTACACCCATTCTTTCTTCATCTCCCATTCATTCCCCAACCTACCTGGCTTACTGAATGTATCCCCTCATCCATACTATTACAGTCATCAAGGTGCCAAATCTAGAAACTACCTCTCTGCCAATGTCAGCACTGTTCCTCATACTCACATTTCTGATAATCCTTCTTTCTATTGCCTTTAAAGCATCACACTCTTCTTACCTCTAAGTCTTTCCCATTGGTTTACTTGGTGTAACTACAGTTAAAATGCTGCTCTACCACAGGCACCAGCCTGGCCTGCCTCTAAAATTTTAAACACTCTCCCCCTCAGCTTCCTCCTTTCTTCAATCCCCTTGTTGATGTGTTATAAATGTACATATGGAAGCACCGGTCTTCTGAGTTTCAGACCCATGCATCTACCTGCTGTCTTGCATTAAAATATCTGACAAGTACTTCAAACTTGATATCTACAAAATGGAATGTTTTCCACTCCTCCTCCTACCCACCTGCACCTGTATTCCCTTATCTTTAATTAATTTCCTTGTCTTTATTAATGGCACAACACTAACTACTTAGAAGTACAAACAATCACCTTCAGCCTTCCTTTGTGGGCTCCTCTCATATTCTGCACTTAAAATCTTATTAATTCTATTTCTAGAAGATCTCTTGAAATTTATCTCCACCGCTCTTGCCTTTATGCCAGGGGTGTCCAACCCTTTTTCTTTTCTGCCACACTTTAGAAGAATAAGAGTTGTCCTGGGTCACACATTAAATACACAAACACTAATAAAATCTTCTGAGCAAAACAAATATGGTCCATGCATACTTTTCATGATATCTGACAGCACAGATAAGCAAAGCAGTCTTCAAACCATCTGCATGGGGCCCTCAGGCTGCAGGTTGGACACCCTGAGCCAAACCCTTAACACAAAAGTTAACATATATAATAATCTTAATTGTTCTCCCTCCTTTTATCTCAGATTTCTGTACTCCATTTCCACACAGATGTTAGAATTATCTTCAGACAGACATTTGATTACATTATGACCCCAATGAAAATACCTCAAATGTTCTTCTACTCTTACAATATACCTTTTATTCATTCATGGGTACGTTGAAATTCTTGGAGTTTTCTAAACAAGTGATGCCTTAATATCGTCTTACATTACTCCATGGTTAGGAATGTCACAAACCACCTTCCATCTGACAAACTCCTCTTCACCTTCCATGGGTAGTAAACGCCTAAGGGCTTCCTCATCTTCATGGTCCTCCCAGCCTCTGCATAAATCTGGAACATGGTAGGTGCTTAGTGACCATTTACTGTGTCAGACTTTGCCTGCCCATCCTACCCCCACCCACTTCTGGCAGAATTGGATCTAATGGCCACAGTCTCATAACGCCATGCACATACAGCTGTACTGGCATCCAGCCCATTAGATTGTAATCATTTGTTTATTTGTCTGAATCCCCTACTGAACTCTGAGCTCTTTGAAGAAAGAGAATGTGTCGTGTTTGTTTTTGTATCCGTACCACTCAGCAATGTGTGATATGTTGCAGATACTGCTGATTTTTTATTGTGTTCATTAAGTTATTCATAGAACTGGTGAGATGGATTAATTGAATCGAGAACTTAAAAACAAAAGAATGTGCAACTTCCACAAAGAGAAGAGATACCCAAATATTAAACTATATTTGTATTGTATATATGCCATGGGGCTTTAAAATTATATGCAAAGAGGTAAATTGTTTACAAGTAGAAAATGACAAGATAATTTTTCATTTATATATAATGCATCTGAAAATATATTTCTGACATATACCATCAAATTTCTTTATGTCTTTCAGGAACAGAAATAGTTTTATTTACCAGTTTTGGCCTATCTCGATGGAGTAAGGTTAGTAGATAGTTTCTGGAGTCAGAATTCCAGAATTTAAACCCCAGCTCTACTACTTTATAATCCATTATACCTTTGGAAAATCATTTACTCTGAGCTTAGTTTTCTAATTTGTAAATTTAGAGTTGTTAATAAAGGTTAAATAAGAATATGCAAATAAAACATTTAAAACGGGGCTGGATAGAGCTAAAACTTGGATCTCTGGCTCATAACAGTAGCAGCCTGCTTCTAGGAATTGTAAATGCCTTGCCTGTGACTTGAAAGGCAGGCAACATATTGTTAGCATTAAAAAATAGCCTTGGTTTTCAGGATCAAATTTATTTTCTGATAGAATTTACACAGATTCTGTAAGAAACACACAAGTAATCCAGCTTCCTTTTTTCGTAAGTAGAATAACTCATCCAATTATAGCTATTCCTCTGGGACCCTCTATTTGTCCCCTGTCATTGATACATGTGTGTTTACTAGAGATTCGGATCTGCCATTCTGTCTCCTGATTGAACGCCCATTGACTGACAGACTTGAAAACAGGCATTTGAATAAGTCCCACGGATCTTATGTAGCTGTTTTATGTATCTTTATCATCAGTAAGAGAAAGAAAAGCAATCCTAGAACATTAGGGTCATAGAACACTACAGGTCACCTTAGAGACTGTGTGTAATAACATTTCGTTCTATAGGTGAGAAAATTGAGAATTTGAGAGTTTAAAGAATTTGACCAAGATCACATAACTGGGAAGACAGAGTCAGAATGAGCCTCTAGTTAAACGAAAAGCAATTTACACAAACAGATGAATTAAGCCGCCCAGTGGGACCTAACTTGTCCATGCTGCTGGTAAAGGGAGTGCTTCTTAAGGTTTTGTGAGGAGCTTCTCAGCCGCCCTTCTGAAAAGGTAGGTATTCCATTCATGTGAGTAATGAAAGGTCAGATGCATCAGGAAAGCACAGGAAACTTGTCCTGAGAACACTTTGTAAAGATACAAGTTTGGGTGTGATAAGAAATGCCAGATAAAGTGAGCTGAAACGTAAAAATCAACACATACGTGAGCCTATGTCTGTTGTAGAAGGAAGTGGTCTGATTCACGTCCACAGGATGAGATTCCTGCTCCACCTCAGGGGCAGCGTATAGCTATGGTGGGGAAGCACAGACTGCAGGGAGGTGGCTCTGTTCAAGTGTATCTTCCGCCCTACTACTTTGATCTTACTACTTTGCTTACCAAGTGATGACATCTTGATAGTTCTTTTGTTTTCCAAGAAAAACTTTCATTCTTTGACTAGGAGGATCTGATGGACTGATATAAGTATTTGTTTTCCCTTACGGGTTATGCATCTGGGATAGTCATACATGACTGTAGTGGATGCTGTGGTCTGCTACCAAGACATCCCCTCACCCCCCACCACCGCAACCCGGGAAGGAAACAGTTCCCCCTTCCCCAGCTGCTAGGGGTGTTAGGCACTGGCAGCTCCCAGCTGAGTCTCTCTTTGGAGTTGGCTTTCATCTAAGGAAAGTCACCCTGCCCCAAATCATGCCTTCTATGGAGAGCAACCTACACCCAAGAAGAGAATGTGAAGGCTTGACCCTCCTACATAAAGGAGCGTCCTGCTCCAGAGTTCCCTGTAACATCCAGCGAAGCCCTTCATTGTTATTTCATCGCATTCAATCTTTTTCTTCTCCCCACTTCTATTTCCTTCACTGCCCTACAACTGAGCTGAGAGAACTGTTCAATAAATTTCTTGCACAGAGTCTGGTTCCTAGGAAGCCTGGGGCCATTATACAAATCAGTTTCCAGTAGGTTTGCAGCTGTTCAGAATCCACGACCTGACATCTCTGCACATGCTGGTTTTGAACCTATCAAGTAAAGATCAGATCCTAAACAAGCAGCGACCCCATCAAATTGCAGTAGATATTTTTTGTGTAAGACTCCCAAACGCGTATTGTTTGAAGCTCCCTTCTCCTTTTCGCCTGTTCATCATAAGTGGTATTTCAACTTTTGTTCTGAGATCCTCTTGATATCATGGTTGAGGCCAACTACCTCCATTTCCAGGATCAGAAAATAGAACTGGGACAATTATTTTATTCTATTTCTGCAAAATGATAAACTCAGGGATGACTATTTTACCCAGTTTGGACCAAAGGTATTTGGACCAAAAACTTTCCTTCACCCTCTTAGGAGAAGTCCTCCTTTTCACTGCTTTTAAGCTTGTGAAGATGTCAATTCTGGAAGCTATGAAGACAGAAGTTTGGGGGTGATTAATAAGCTCCATGCAGAGCTTGAGATGAAACCAGCATAAAAAGACCAGACAAGACATGGAGAAGACCATATCCAGAGATGGCTTGTTTATGTGCCAGGATCAAAATGTACAGACAGGTCTTACTGTTGACTTTTCATATGAGTCAATAATTTTTATTTTTTTGTTTAGGCCAGCTTGAATGAGATTATTCTGTCAGTTGTACTAAAGAGGGCCATTGACAAGGTAGAGGATTCTATTGGGTTTAGTAGAGGGAGACGAGGGTTACGCTCCTTTATGGTCTTTTAAATCCAATGCACATCAGCTGAGCCACCTAGAGATTAATCAGACAGTTGAAATATGATTCATGGCGCTTTGAGGTTTTCATTTTATTTTCTCAAAAGTGAGGTAGATCAAATTTTAATGTATAATGCCTTAATGAAATGATTATAAATGCTTTCATTTCAGTAACTGGGAACACATTTAGAAAATTGGACATTTTCATTAACTGGAAATGGTAGGGCTACTCCATGGCAAATCTCTCATTAGCTGATCATCTAGACCAGGGTTGAAAATGCATATGTGTATAAAGGCCATCAAAATAACATTGAAAAGTATGCTTAGTATCAAATAATAAGAAGTAGGTGGGGATTAGGGCAAACTAGAGCTAAGAGAGCTGATTGGTGTCATCTGGAAATAAAAGCACAACATTGCCCAATGTTTCATATTTTTTCAAGAGCAGACAAATCTTGATTTTAGGCAAAAATCACCTGATTTTGTGATTGTTGATAATGAGACAGTGAAAAATGGCCATGCTGACAACCAGACCACCAAGTTCCCTAAAGATTACAAATAAGGCTCAAAATAAGACAAAGATAAGTCTAAACTTTGGCACCAAAATAGCTAACTATCCCCTTTTTGTGACTAACATCACCTGTCTGAGTAGATACTTCTCTAACAATTACACTCTAAGAACACATTCATGCTTCCACCTCCTAGATAAATACAAGTAAGGTACCCAATTGCTGCATTGACGTGGCTTCTTAGCAGTGTGAAATCCAGAACTGGTCCCCTGCTTCCTAATCCTGCCTCAAAATCATCTAACACAAGCTGAAGCCCTAAAAGAAGACCCCCTCAACAACTCTGGGTTTCCCCAGAGAAAGACCGTCTTCACAACAACAATGTAAAGGAAACTAATTCATTTTCACTGCAGACAAGGGTCTTGGTGGTCTCTAATCTATTAGCTTAACAACAAGGAATTAGAAAAACTTCAAAAACATTGACCTCTGAGCCAGATCGAAGCTACAAACATCTACTTTTTAATCCCTGTTAAGTTGTGATGGTTAATTTCATGTCTCAACTTGACTGGACCACGGGGTAGATGGAGATTTGGTCTCACATTATTCTGGGTGTCTGTGAAGATGCTTCGAGATGAGATCAACATTGAAGTCCTCGAACTCAGGAAAGCAGAGTGCCCTCCCTGGAGTCAGTCAGTTGAGGGCCTGAATACAATGAAAAAGTTAAGCTCCTTCTGCCCAACTGCCTTAAGCCGGGACATGGATTTAATCCCACCTTGAGACTTGAACTGACACATTGGCTCTTCCTGGCTTTCAAGATTCTTGGGTTTTAGACTAAAAACTGCACATCTTATTGGTGCTTGAATAAAACTAAAGAAGAAATAAGAAACAAACAAACAAAAACTGGACATCTGCTCTTCTGGGCCTCTGGCTAAATTGTGTGAACCAATTCTTCATAATAAGTCTCTCTCTCTTTCCATCTTTCTGCATCCTAACCTAATCCTAAGCCCGGCTGATACAGAAGCAAAAGGGTGACGTAACAGAAATGGGCAGATTTTTCCATTTTCTTACACCATTTTATGTTTTCTTCCTCAGAATTACAAAATTCAATACATGCCACTTAAAGTAAAGGTTATAATCATTTTTATTCATGCTGGGAGGAAGGACTTTATTCTGCTTGATTTGAGCAAACCCATTATCAGACCTTTCAATTTCAGGCATTCCAAATTTAGGTCCACTTGGGACTTGGACGACGGCTGTGTCTGAGAGGGCTTCTTCCTTTACAATTTCTAAAGGACAAAAATCAGGAACCATTTAAGAGAGGCCGAGGAAATGGTTCTCACATTGATATGGGTAACAAAGATGTTGTTTTCCTTGATTAGAAAATTCAGTTAATCCCTTCATTAGGCAAAGAAATTCTCTTCCTAATAATGGTGCATCTTGTTGTGAGAAGGGCGAAATTAAAAATATATGGAAGGCAAAGAAATGCCTGCCCAGGCTGAGGCGAGTCCAGAAGGCTTCACTGTGGGTAATTCTGGAGGCCCGAGTGCTGGCTCCTCTGCTGACCTCAGCCCAGCTTCCCACTAATTTTCCTGCAGAGAGAAATCGGCGCATGCCCAGACTGCTTGGCTGACAGCAGGGTCCCAAGCTGAAACCCAGACAGGTCAGCCCTCTGAATGATGGTTCTCCTGCTTTTCCTGTACAAAGGCACAACAACTGACCCAGGAGCTGACCTGCCAGACGTCAGCTCAGACGTGCTGCTACACAGGATGTCAAGAAGACACAGAAATTCTGATGAATCTTCCGCCTCTGAGCTATAGTTTGTACTGAGTGACACGTGCTAGGTAGTCCCTGAGCCAGGACTCACTGGACACAGGTCCTCATCTGCCTGACAGGTATTTGGCCTCAGAGATCCCTGCTGCCCTCCTCTTGGCTTGTCTGTCCTTTGGACCCTCATTCCTGCCTCTCAACTGCTGTTTGGTCCCCAAGCATCATCACAGTCTCTGCCCCCTCATCTCACCCAGGCACCAGCCCCTCCACCATCCGCACCTCACGCCTGCCGCCTGCATGACTCGGTGGCCGTGGCGTTCAGCTACAGCCCCCACTGACTGCCCCAACTGACAACCCTTGACCTTCCTCTTTTCCACGCACGACTTCTGATGTCTCTTGGCAAGCAAGCCGCGGTTTATTAAAATTTGGCCATAAATATTGACACAAAAACTCAACTTCAGAGAACTGAACCAGTAAAACTGTTTTTTTTTCCTTTCTTGACATGACAACAAATCTAGAAGTTGACGTCGGTCTGGAGCTGGTGCGACTAGTCCAGAAAGTCATCTAGAGAAGCCGGTTCTTTCTGGCTAGCTTTTCCGTCCTTAGCATGTGGCTTCTCTGTGAATGACCCCCAGATGACTACTGTACCTCCAGGCACTGATTCTTAATTTCAGCCAAAATAATGATAATAACAAAAAATAAGAAGAGAAACAAGAAAGGAAGGAGGGAGTGCAAATAGCAAAGGCTACCTGCTGCATTGCTAGGAATACACGGATTCTGCTCCTTCTTAACCGTCATTTAATATTCAACTAGAAGCAACAGTAATTCCTATTCAGAAAGAAGAACAACAGAAGGCACACAGTGGGGACAGTGCCGGAGTAAACACCCAACCCCTGTGGTCTATGATAGCTGCTGTCGGTAGCCACCCATTCCGTCCTCCTCCTGGGGAGATTCTTCCTGAACGGTTATTAACCATGAACCCATATGAAGTGGGTACTGGGGCCTCAGATATGGATGGTCCCCTTCCTATTGGATCTCAGTTCGGGATTAGGAATGGCCTCAGATTTAACAAGCCTTTGACAATGCAATTCCCTTAAAACTTCATAAAATTTCCAACCTTGGAATAATTGCTCTTAGCTAATTTCATGTCTAAATTATATAGACGTGATATTTAGCCTGAAGATTCTTTTCCCTTATCTACTGATCCCTGGGCTTTGCCCAGTCCCCTGTTTTATAGCTTAATGGCCAGTGCCCTGAGATCATTCAAAATAATGATGAGGAGATGTCAGGTGCAAGGTCAATTTGCATTTGTCTGAAGAACTCTTATGAGGCTGATGAGAAGGTCCTAACATACCAATCTACTAAATTTACAGACTCACTGTCACTGTCACAATCCGTGCCCAGTCAGTTTGATAAGAACACATTTCTTTTTAAGACTCTGCCACACCCAAAATATAGGATTCTCAGTTAACTTAGAATACAGGTAAAGAATACATCTCCTATTTCTGCTTACAGCCTAGCTATCTCTATGCTGAGCACAGAGCTCTCTTTCAGGAAAAAAAAAAAATCTCTAACCATATATGCCAGGATTCTGAACTTTTCCTACTACTTATCCTAATAGCAAAGCTGCCATGGCACATGGACCACATCCCAAAGAACAGCAGGTGACAATCTGACCAAATGTTTGGCCACCACATTTGCAGCCTGAAATATCTGAGACCTCACTGTCCAAAGCCCCATTTCCTCCACTCAGCCAGCTCCACATTTTAACATCTTAGCTGCAGCTTCGCCTGTTGGGTAGACAATTCTGGGTCAGATGGAATGCGTTCGGCTGCAGCTGCTGACCACATCAGGGGGAGACATGCGCCTATAACCCAGCTCACAGAAAGGAGCTTTGGAGGCGTATTTATTTACCAAAGGTCATGCTAGCATTTCCTACACTAATCATGCCAGCCTCCATGAAGAACGACTTAGGTACGTGATCTAATTTATTCCTCACAGTAATGCCATGCCATGGTGGGTGCTATGCAGTCATTCCCATTTTACCAGTGAGTAAGTCAAGCCCCTGGGTGCCTTGCTCAGTTTCCCTGTTTCCTAAGTTGTAGAACTGAGATTTGAACCCAACCTGAGGGTCCACTATTTATATTTTATCACCTTAATCCTTTAATCTATAATTGGGGTAAAATAAGACCAAAAAGAGAGCGACAGGGCAAGTCACAGTGCCTGTCGCCACATGACAGCCGTGACATCGTGGTTACATTGTAGAAAACAGGTGAGTCCTTCCATCCACAGAATGGAGCCAGGGCTTTGGCCCTGTGATTCTCAGTCACAGGCAGAGGCCACCACAAACACATGGTATTTCAGATCTGAGTAGATGGCTTAAGATGTAAACATTATCAGGAAATAATGAGTCAGGTTCTCCTGAGCCATATGCTTCAGGCCTGAGCCAAGACGGGGTAATCACTGCCAAATGCTCCTGCAGGCTGCTAAATCCCCACAGTCTGATCATGCCTGGGGACGCAAAAGAGGTGGCTGACTGAGGTGGTTGACAGGATTCTTACAGGTAAGTGCTACTGGTTTTCTTACTTTCTCAACGCTGGCCTTAGTGGAAGATGAGAGACTGGGTCCTCTACCCCTGTGATGCCTCCTCGCTTTGGAAATGAGCTGTGCTCTCTCTTGGTTTAAATGTTTGTCAATGTTTTTCTTCTACAATCCCCTCGGATCCAAAGGTGATGCGTGGTATACATTGAATGAATTAACCTGACATACTGTGGGCATTTAGTGGCCTTCCACAACCTTGGGAGTCCCAGCAGTAGGGCTGGAGGCCTATAGGCAGGACACATTTACTCAGTAGTGAGCCATGCTCCTCTTGAGTGCCCTGGAGCCAAGTGTGCCGAAGAGACAGACCCCCGAGGGGCACCACTCCCCCTCCAGCCCAGCCTGTCTGCAGATCTTCCAGAGGAAGGGTGAGGCAGGGCTGTTTCAGGTTAAAATCATGAAGAAAGAAAGAAAAGTGCCTACTTGTGGACACAGTGACTACATGGGCGTGGGGGTATTGCCAGACAGTGTTCATGTAAAGGAAACATCAAGACATCAGTGTGTTGTCTCTTCCATACACCTGCTGTGTCCAGTGTCCTGTGTCCTCTGCTTCCTGCAGGCAGAAGTTGATTTGTCTGAATGTGGCCCTGTCAAATGATCAGCTCATGTATTTAGTTTTCATCTCATCAGTGTGTGAGAAACTCTAGGAAGACGGTGGTGCATGCACATGTGTGTGCGCGCGCGCACCCACAAAACTGTGCCATGGTTATCTTCCCCAGTCTCTCATAGGGCAATGGTGGCTTTGCCATTTGATTTGCTGAGGTGCCTTGCAATATGATAGGTGGAAAAATGAAAAAGACTCAGCTTTCACTTTTTGAGTGATGTATGGATTCCAACACTAGATTCCAGAGTGGGCTAGAATTAGCAATGGAGAGATGTGGGGTAAAACATCTTGAATAAGTTTTTTATGCTGTATCTATACACAAAGGCCTAGAGGGATGAGAGAGAGAGAGAATGTAAGTAGATAAAATTATATATTAGGTAGCAATATTTGCCACAAATATATTTATCTCTGTCCCTATATAGAGGGGTCTATCTAGGTAGATAGTTACATAGATAACATTCACAGACAAAAATGAACACAGTCACAGAAAACAGGAAAGACATTTTAAAATGTTACAGTTTCTTCTAAAAGCTGTCCCCTTTGTTGGAGGAAGTGGAAAAGTACAGCTTCTTGTTCTTCTCTGTGTGCCCTTGAGGAATGACAATGAATTCCTCCGTCCCTGCCTCTTTCTGATACAATGAGCTGCCTTTGGTTTCTGTGATACAGATTTTATCTTCGTGGAACCCCAAGTTCCAGTGCTGTTCGTTTTTTCAATTTGGAAAGCTAATAGGAATCTCAGGTGTAACCAAACCTCTCTTTCTACATTTTCATCCCTCAAAAGGAACATGTCACTTGTGACTATTTAATGGATTTGATCCTATTTTTAAATGCTTAAGACGACCTAGCTTCAAACTGTTTCATTATGAAGCATTTGGTAAGACGAATTTATCAGTTATTGACTTCTTATTTAAATGTGGATTTGTATGGTTTTATTCATGCATCTTTCAATTATATAAGACAACTCTGCAAGGGTGAATCCCAGGAGTGATTTCACAAGATCAGAATGAGCTGAGAAGGTCACCTAAAGTGGAAGGTGACCCTGAGCTGTACAATATCTCAAGACATGAAGGTTTCTGGTCTTAGCTGACCTATTCCTTAACACCAGGGCTGTAAGGAGAGGTAGTCAGTGCCTCAGTCACACTCAGCGAATTCTTCATGGCGATACTAAAGGTTAAAATGCTAGAGAATGACTTTACCGAGGGTCCCATAATAAAGTTCCCACTGGAGTGAGATGCCCACTGGCTTTGGAGGTCCTTGACCGCAGAAGGTCTGCTGGCCCATCTTCATACTCTAATTGAAAGAACAGTGCTTTAAATGTAATGGGTGCTCAGTATGTGTATTTTTAATTTACATTCAAAAATATGAATAAAATCCATGGTTTGGATAAGAGAGAAAGGAGTATCAAATTAGTACATATGGCTATCTAAGAAGAACATCCTTTTTTTTTTATTTCCTTTGTATGTTGGTATTTAATCTCTTCTTATTGAGTTAATGGAACAAAGCACAAATGCCATTAGTTTCTGGATGCTGTATTTCCCTTATGTAACTTCAAAAAATTATTTTAATGGTATGTATCCAGGCAAGATGCCACTGAAAAGTTTAGCATACCCCAAATGTTATACATTTTGAAATATCAAATTATTTTACTTATGTATAATTTTTTCACTAGCAATATTTTATAACACAGAATTCTGTGGCTTTTTTCATCACTGCATTAGTTAATACATGGATGCATATGGAAAACTTAAATTCATCTTTAGTTTTACTTAAAATTTATTATAAAATATTAGCAGTTTGTATTAAATAACTATTAAACACTAAGGGCTCACCTATTATCATTAGGCCAAGATCATGCTTTTACCACGCATTTTAATTTAGGCATTTTCTTTTTTAAAAATTTAATTTTCATTAAAATCATAACTGTATCTGATAACTAAAATCTACAGAGAACACAAATTAATCAATAGGAAAAGAACAAACAATCCTCTTTCTTTGTGGGCGAGAGACTTGAACAGAAACTTCTCTGAAGATGACAGATGAATACCCAACAAACACATGAAAAAATGCTCATTGTCTTTAATCAGAGAAATGCAAATCAAAACCACTTTGAGATATCACCTGACTCCAGGAAGATAGCTCACTGCAACCTCAAACTTTTGGGCTCAAGTGATCCTCCTGCCTCTGCTTCCCAAGTTGGGAAGTTGGGGCTAAAGGCAGGTGTCACCATGCCCCGCTGATTTTGTGTTTTTTATAAAGACAGGGTCTCAATCTGTTGCTCAGGCTGTTCTCAAACTCCTGCACTAAGTGACCTCCCTGCCTTGGCCTCCCAATGTGCTAGAATTACAAGTT
Source organism: Galagoides demidoff (assembly GCA_963574575.1). Lineage (NCBI taxonomy): Eukaryota > Metazoa > Chordata > Mammalia > Primates > Galagidae > Galagoides > Galagoides demidoff. The sequence continues at coordinate 26,717 of CAUYQV010079373.1, forward strand.
TGGGGCGCTGTGTCAGCTAGTGCTGAGTTCTTGATTTGATTCTGAGCTTAGCTGTTATTAACATCTAGAACTGCTACTGATTCGTGTAAATACATTTTATAATCTGAGACTTTACTGTATTTCATAGGAAATTTTTAAAAAGCCACATAGTTGGCTCAGCGCCTGTGGCTCAATTGGCTAAGGCGCCAGCCACATACACCTAAGGTGGCGGGTTGCTATCCCCAGCCCAGGCCGACAAACAACAATGATGGCTGCAACCTAAAAATGGCCGGGCGTTGTGGCGGGCACCTGTGGTCCCAGCTACTTGGGAGGCGGAGGCAGGAGACTCGCTTGAGCCCAGGAGTTGGAGGTTGCTATGAGCTGTGATGCACTCTACCCAGGGGGATAGCTTGAGGCTCCGTCTCAAAAAAAAAAATAAAAAATAAAAAAATAAAAAGCCACATAGCCAAAGCAATCCTAAGCAGAAAGAACAAATTTGGAGGCATCATATTACCTGACTTGAAATTATACTACAAGTCAATAGTAACCGAAAACAGCATGGTACTGATACAAAAGTAGACACACAGGTCAATAGAACAGAATAGTGTCCAGAAATAAAACCATATACGTAACAACCAACTGATCTTTGTAAACTGGAGAAAGGACATCCCATAGCTTTCATATGAAAGCATAACTCAATTATAGCCCAAGAATATGGGGAAAGGGAGGGGAGGGGAGAGGAGGGAGGAGGATGGGTAGAGGGAGGGTAATTGGTGGGACCACACCTACGGTGTATCTTACAAGGGTACATATGAAACTTACTGAATGTAGAATATAAATGTCTTAACACAATAACTAAGAAAATGCCACAAAAGCTATGTTAACCAGTTTGATGAAAATATTTCAAATTGTATATAAAACCAGCACATTGTACCCCGTGACTGCATTAATGTACACAGCTATGATTTAATAAAAAAATGATACTGGGAAAATTGACAACCATGTGCGGAGGAATGAAACTGGATCCATCTCTCTTACCACATGCAAAAATTAACTCAAGATGGAGTAAATGCTTCAATGTAAGACCTGAAACCATGAGAATTCTAGAAGAAAATCTAGGAAAAACTCTTCTAGATGTTTGTATAGGCAAAGAATTTAAGGTCACAAAAACAAATGCAATAAAACCAAAAGTAAATAAGTGGGGCTTAAACTAAAAATCTTCTGCATAGCTAAGGAAATAATCAGCAGAGTAAACAGACAAGCTACAGAATGGGAAACAATATTTGCAAACTGTGTATCAGACCAAGGATTAATATCCGGAGTCTATAAGGAACTCAAACAAGGAAATCAGGAAGGAAATAAAAACATTAAAAAATGGGCAAAGACATAAACAGACATTTTTTTAAAAGATGATATACAAATGGCCAACAAACATGAAAAAATGCTCAAGACCACTAATCATAAAGGAAAATGTGAATTAAAACCACAAGAGTATACCCCCTTAGCCCGTCCAGAATGGCCACTATTCAAAAGTCCAAAAACAGTAGGTGCTGGTTCTGTCGTGTGAAAAGGGAAAAGTTATACACAATTGGTGGGAATGTAAACACCATGGAAAACAGCATGGAGGTTCCTCAAAGAACTAAAAATAGACCAACCAGAAACCCCACTATTATTTACCCAAAGGAAAAGAAGTTATTAAATAAACTATGCATGTGGAATCAGCCTGAGTGTCCATCAACTGGCAAGTAGACAGAGAAAATGTGGAGTGTATACACAATGCAATACTACTCAGCCATCAAGATTGAAAGGATGTCTTTTGTAGCAACTTGGATGGAACTGGAGGCCCTTATCTTAAAGTATCTCAGGAATAGAAAAACAAACAGCACGTGTTCTCACTTATAAGTGGGAGCTAAGTGAAGGGGTCATGGTCATGGTCATACCCAGTGACATAATAGACATGGGAGACTCAGGGGGGAGAGTGGGAGTGAAGCAAGGGATGAAAACTTACTTAGCTGTGGAGTAAGATGTATCCATCTGGGTAATGGGTACACTACAGGCCCTGACTTTACCATTGTACAATGTATCCATGCAACCAAAAGACATTTGCCCCCTCTAAAAATCTATGTAAGCAAATATACTCTCCCCTGCACACACATACACATAAATGTCGAATGAGGCATTGAGATAGAGAGGAAAGAAACAAGTCTGGGAATCAACTACAATTAGGTACAAATTGTAGTTCCAGCTCTTATGAACTATGGAGAAGCTGAGTAGGTTTCTGGGAGCTTAGTTATTTCCTTAGTGAAAACGGCAGTGCTATAAATATTCAATGAGCTATGTTCCTGGGACAACAGGCACGTGGCAAATGTGAGTTTCTCCGTTTTCTCTTTTTCTAACCCCTCATCAGGCCCCACATGGCAAGGGAAGGAAGGAACAGGGAAGGCACTTGCAAAGATTCCTAGTGAGTCCCGAACGTCTCTACACAGGAAACTGCAAGAAGTGGAGGACAGGGGAGGAGGCAGGTATCAAGTCTTTTCCAGATCTTTGTTGGAGAGCAGGGCCAACGGGGAGACTTGAGAATGAGGACCAACAACCAGGACGCCTCTTATCTGTGTCTGTGGTGGGCGGTGCCAGAAACTGAACATGGATGTGACAGTAGTGGAGACGGCTGGCTGGTCAGAGTCTGGGAAACCTGTCAAAGTGACAAAAAGCCTGAGCCTGGAGCCCAGAAGCCAGGGGCTAAGTTAAAGGATTAGAGAGGTGAAAGGATCACACATAGGACAGTTGGAGGTGGCTGAGGAAAGACGGACTCAGGGAAAGTCATTGCAAATGGCCAAGTGGCTATGTTCTCCCAGGAGTTGGGGGATGGATGAATTGTACAGTAGTGAATGTAGGGACTTCAGTGTACCCATGGCTATGACCTCCAAGGGTGTATAGGGTGCTTCTGGAGCAGGGACACCCAGACCCATTAGAAAGTCCTCCCCTGGGAGGACAGAAGCCCTCGTGGCCATGCCAGGCCCTGCTTTGGCACTTTTGGGATTTTTGTCTTTACTGATATTCTTGTGACATTTCTAAAGAGGCTTTTAGCTTGGAAAAATTGAAAAAAAAAAAAAGCAAAAGGCAGAACTTGGGAATATCACTTCTCCTTCTCAGACCAAAGGGAGTATTACTCCATACTCTTAAGCTGGAATGAAAATTAAAGTGTAAATATGTTCTACAAGTGAACTTTTCTAGAACTAAAATATAAATGTTTTGATACAATGACTAAGCAAATGACATGAAATTTATGTTAACCAGCTTGATGAAAGTATTTCAAATTGTATCTGAAAACAGCACAATGTACCCCATGTTTGCATTAATGTATACAGCTATCAATTAATTAAAAAAGAAGACTATGCTTCTGTTTTTTTTTAAATTTACCTATAACAACACATTTCATGTAAAATCACAAAGATATCCAATTGAGTAAATAAATAAGAATTATCTTACCTAAGATCCTTGTCTGTGCCAAGCACCGTTCTCTACACTTTACCTATATTAACCCGTTTTTCCTTCTTAACAACCCAGGGATACATCACACTCTTCTTTACCTTCAGTTTACAGTTGAGGAAACTTGAGAACACAGAAGGTAGATAACTCATCCCAGGAGGCCCAGCGGGCAGAAGGCACATGGTCTGTACTCTTAGCTACCATAAGCCTCATCTAGGATGGCAGGAAGTCAAGAGATAAGGACCAAGATGACCACTCAGTGAAGCAGCTGAGTCTGGAAAGACCAAGAGATTCTTTGAAGTTGCCCAGGGAGTTAGGGGCAGAACTGGGACTAGAACTGTATCTTCTCTCTCAACGCAGGGATGACGATTCTTTATTACGCAGAAAGATACAGCTCCATGCGAACATTTTAAGAGGGGATCAAGGGACTTGAAAGCATCGTGGTTGTTTATGTGTTTTTCAAAGTTCTTCTGTGTCAGTTCTGCAAAATCAAACGTGCACGAAGCTTGAAACAAGGAAGAACTTTAGAATAAAAGAGATAAAATTATCTATTTCCTGAGTTCTGAGGCCTAACATTTGGCCGCATGTAGATTTCAGAGACCACTTTCAATTCATTTTCAATATTTCCCTTTTGAGCTTCCACGTCACATCCCATTCTGCTTGCCTGTCTCCTCCGGTAAAATCCCACCCTTGATTCTGTGGCCTGAAGGAAAAAAACCCTTGCAGTTTGCGGTCCTTCACTGTCCCCTTATTCTGCTTTTCACTTAGTAAAGATGACTCAGTCTCTTCTACCCCTTGCAGTCCCCTCACGTCCTAGAAGGGGTCACTGCACTGCTGGAGTATCGGTTGTAACATTCTTCCTCCCTCCCTATCTTGTTCTGAAACACACTCTATCTGCCTTATATCCCCACAGCTGCAGCTGTGTGTACATACCTACATACACATGCATAAGGACACACACATACATATTGTAAATATAGTAACATTTAACAGGAGCACTTCCTGTATGCCGGTGCTAAGCTTTAAACAGATTATCTCATTGAAGTCTCCCAAACACCCCGTAAGGTATTGATTGTCACTTTCTCAGGGTTACGAAGCTTGTGATTTGAGCCCAGGTTGGTTTGAACATAGGGCCTATGTTCTTTACTATTATTTCTTTTCATGTTATAAAGTCATATACATGCTGTAAGTACATCTGTCTGTTTTTATTGTGTAAATCCACACGTTTATACATAATCCGTATTATATGTACTAGCTGATCCCAAGGCTAACCCAACACAAAATAACAACGGCACAAAAGGAGATTGGCTCCTCTGGCTCTCGCTGTTTGTAGTCTATCCGTTCTCAGGTCTTCTCCACTCCCCTGTGGGCTCAGTGGTTTCAGAAAAGCTTCAAGCCCTCCCAGCTCTCAGAAAATGCAGTCACACCAGCTCATTCCCAGAAGGCAGGATACATCCAGGAGGTTATTCTTTCCTAGCGTGTTGGCAACCGAAAATTCAGTCTAATAAAACCGTGATGATAGAATTTTAGGCATTAGCGGAGGATAAAGAAAGTTTACACTGAACAGGAGTAGTAGTCTTTTAGCATCTGTCAAACCCCACCTTGTAGGTGGGCCCAACACCATCCACGGATGAGGTTAATCTTGAGGAGAAAATTTCTTTTGCAACTTTAAAGAAGAAGGAGAATTGTAAATGGGGATTTCATCCTGACTCACCCAAATGCTACCTCGGCATCAAATCAGATGAACGGCATCAAATCAGATGAACGTGTAGTCTTTTAAAAACAAACTAAAATGTGGATTGGGGTGGGTGGGGGAGGTGAACTACCCAGGCCTCCCCAGATCCCAGGTCACCCCATCTCTTCAGCCCCACTGCTGGCTGCACTCACGCCTCTCCAGATCCCAGGCCACCCCAACCCATCAGCACCACTGAGGGCTGCGCTTTTTTAAAATAACCTATGTGACATTTATGAGTTCTGCTGCTCGCATTTCCAAGGACATTTCAGTTTCTGCCAAAAATAAAAATAAAGTCTGATAATCTGATTTTATTGTTCCCCTATTCAAAACCCCTCAAGAGGTTCCCATTGACCTTAGGATAAAAGCAAATTCTTCTTCTCACCACCCAGGACCTGTGTCATCTTGTGATCCCACCTCTCCTGCTGGGACTTGCACCCAGGCGTCCCCCTCACTCAGCACACTCCAGACCCTCTGGCTTTCTCCTTCCTCGAAGGACAGTTTAAGTTTTCCTGCCATTGGGTATTTGCTCATGCTGTTCTTTCTTCCCCTTTTCTCTTCCTGGTTACTCCCTTCCTTCCCACTTTGCCTCTTTTTCCTCCTCCTCTGCAAATTAGAGCTTTTTAAAATGCCACTTCCTCTGGGAAGTCTTCCTTGATTTTCACTAGTAGAAAGTGTGTCATCCTACATTCCTCCCTTGTAACAATTACGACAATCATAATTCTGTAATTATTTTAAAACTACCTATTTAATACCTGCCTTCCCTATATCTGCCACAGACTATAAATGTCTGTGGAATGGGTTTACGAATGAATGAATGATGTTCTCGAGAATTTGTGTTTGGCAGGTGCACATCGAACAGTTGCTAATGGGTTTATACTGGACACCTCTTGGGTGCTGCTGTGAATGTTCGCGGCACCACTTCTTATATAACTGGAGTTTTCCAGATTGGGCTGGGTATTCCCTAAGCTGTGTCTCTCCTCAAGGCCCTGCTGTGTATTTCTTGCTTCCTGTCCCAGAGTTTCTCTGATGTACCATGGGGCACCCATGGGAACTTGCTCCACACTCACCCATGGAAGGGTGGACCCTCTTTGACCAGTGGGGAGTCTGTAGATAAATGCTTCCTCCTTTCATCCTCAGGGGCAGGTGGTCCTGAGATTTCATAAGGCCCTTTCATAGGGTCCCACGGGATGAGCATCACTCGTCCGCTGGGTGACTAACACAATGTCTCATAGTGTACCTTTCTCTTTCCCTATTTCTTTCTTTTTTTGCAGTTTTTGGCTGGGGCTGGGTTTGAACCCGCCACCTGTGGCATATGGGGCCAGCACCCTACTCCTTTGAGCCACAGGCACGGCTCTCTTTCCCTATTTCATTCCCCTATCCCTAACTCCTGCTCCCCAAAACTGTAAGACCTCAGGATAAAACACTTTCTTTCAAATTTAAAATTAAATCACAAAACAAGTGGGCAGACAATTTTTGTTGGTAAAATTTACTTATTTATTGGAATTCTAATTTTAGAGATAGATGTACTATTATCATTGATTGGCTCTTAGTTCTTGGGTGATCTCAGGATCTCTGGCATAAAGTTAATCATTTGTAAGTCAATCCCTAAATCCCCCAAAGGAGTTCACAATTCTGACAAGCTACAGCTGGAATTCTAAAGTGCTAGAGCTGCCAGGAGCCTCTCTTGACTATCACAGGACTCTTTGGTGGAGGCCATGTTCTGTACTTTTTGGCTCTCTTCCTCAGTACCTAGTATAAATTTGGACATGTTTTGAATATTTAAATAGAACTACATTATTTGATTCCAGGTTGTTGAATTTTCCCCTGTGACTTGATTTCCTAAAGACACTGAAAAACCTTTGGAACTATTCACCTTTGAACTATTGAAAAACCTTTGAACTATTCACTCAAACTTTTGGATTGAGTGGAGGAAAGTGGGCACCTTTCCTGCAGAGATGTGAAGGCAAACGGAAAGGCAGGGTTGAAAGGCTATTGGACCTTCTATCTTTCTCTCAAGGTTGCAGGAACGGGATGCAGATTTCCTCTTCAATCGGAAGGGCGTTTGCAGGTGAGGAGTGGATTCCTGTGCAATTGCCAGACCCACAGTAGAGTGACCCAATTTCCTGGCAAGGACAAAGAAACACTAAACTTTCTGGAGATGACTTATGATCCTTTAAGTTTAAGGAGAAATAGTTTAAACAAGCTGTCAAGAGCATAGTCGGTTTGAATCCCCGTTCTGCCAGTTACTAGGTAGATCACTTGGGCAAATCACTCCATTCCTCTACCCACTAGCTTCTTCTTGTCTGCAGTGAGGTTGCTAGTAGGATCTAGCTCCCGGAATGCTCTGAAGAGTCGATTGAGATGATGCATACAACAAATGCTTAAGAGATGTAAGCTTCTTCTCTTCTTTCTTCTCTTTTTTGTAAGCTGATCTCATAAAACTAGGAGTCAGATGATTCCCACTTTAACCCAAACTAAATCCAAAGAAGCACATTCTAGAAGAAGCCCCACCTGCTAATATTTAAAGGTGACAGTAAATGCACATTTAATTAAAACAATGAAATGTCATTGAGTTCCAGTTAGGTGCCACCCTCTGCCTAGCTTGCAACCTGAGGAATTAGTGTAACAAGGGGGGAATTAGCAAGTTTTAGAGAGGCATTAAAGGCTAGCCCCAAACTGAGGCTTCCTCCTTGTGATCAGCAGAGTGAAGGAGAAATTAAAAGAGAGTAGCTTTCTCACCATGTGATTCAGTGTTATCCATTGTGTGTTAGCGACTCTACCCTTGGCTTTGGGAAACTCCCTTCTGTCATATTGTAAAGGAACTGGAGTGATTGTGAAGAATCAAACGGAGGACAGAAACCTACTCATTTTCTGTTTCACTCGCCAGCTGTCAAGAGCCTAGTTTTGGAGTTTAATAAACCTGGTTTGAATCCCAGCTCTGCCAGTTACTAGATAGATTACTTAGACACCCACCTCTGCATCTAGTGAGAGTCTTACCTACATTTCCTCATCTTGATTTTCAATAAAAGAAAATTGTCTACAAAGATTTATGTTCCTTCTTCTGCAGAAGATTAGAAGAAGTTCTAAAGACAATTTTAAAATAGGAAAGAATGTGTCTTAAGACTTTATTATTGTTAGAAAATAATTCAGCTGGTAAAATCCAAGTAAAGTGTGTAGGCTAGCTAATTATATTCCACTAATAGCAATTCCCTGGTTTTTATAATATAATTGTATATGATGCTAGCATTGAGGGAAACTGGGTTAAGGGCATGAGGGACTTCTCTGTACCACTTAGGTAACATCTTGTGAGTCTAGAATTATTTCAAAAGAAGAAGTAAAAAAAGTTAATATATAGTTCAAGCCTTATAAATGTGACCTACCCTTGCACCCTGAAATGCCACATCTAGAAATTTATACTAATCTAACAGATATATACCCGAGTATGTTCCTCATAGGGCTATTTACAATAGTGAAAAGTTAAAGCAGCCTTAATGTGCAGCAGTAGGGGAGTAAGCTAATAAATGGTGGCATATGTACATATGTAGAAATACTATACTACTATTAAATATGATAGGGAGATACATACTTAATGATATGAAAGATAGTCACAAAACAGTAAATATAGAAACTTAAGTTATGCAAGTCTGGGTTATTTTAAAAGGCCATATATATACTTATATGTATATGTACATGTGTGTATGTGTACATATAGTATATATGTGTGTGTGTGTGTGTATATTTGTATGGCATTTGTCTAATCTTCTCATCTTCTAGTCAAGAATAAAGAATTTGTGCCAAATGTTAGCAATTGTGATTTCTGGCCACCTAGGCTCATTAGTTAATCTTTATTTTTTATTTTGTTTATGTGTATTTGTAATTTTTCATAATAAACCTATGTTACTAGTATAAAAGATATTAAAAATAGCTTCAATAATTATAGATTTACTAAAACATTTGCAACAGGCAGAGTTAAATTTTATAACCCTAATAGCCTATGCGTTAAAATTAATAAGGTAGCCACTAAAACTAAATGAATTGCAAAGCTCTGAAAGTGCTGTGTAAGTAGACGTTAATCCCTGGCAGAGACTGTGCCTTACAGAAGAAAAGGACCGTGACCAGTCATTTCACCCTTAACCTGTCTTTCTCCTCTTCCTTTACTGTGTCCTTTCTGGTGAAATTAGTAAGTGTTTTGATTCAAAACCATGAGCAGGATTCAACTTTAGTTCTTAGTAAACTCAGGGCAAGTCTGTGCAAATGCAGGCAATTTGCCTGGGCCATTGGGCAACCACAATCTTGTACTTTTGAACACACAAGTGGGAAAGTTGCAAAATTCAGTAATTCCCCAAATGCTCTGATTAATCCTCGATGTCTCTCTTACGGGTAGGCCTTCCAGGATAATATGAAATACATGAGATCCAAATGTTTTCCTTTTTTTTTTTTTCTTAAGAAATATATCTGACTATAAATGACATTTGTCAAATCAAGTAGGCATTTTTTAGGGGGCCCTGTGATAGTCTTAATTGTACGTTAATCTTATGATATTATGTATTATTTATCTACTCACCCTTATGAATTCCCTTTCTCATCCACACAGCCTGCATCCCATGGTACAGGAACCAGGGCAACGTATGCCTGACAAGCGAGTGCTTAATAAATATTTGCTGAGTGATGAGGATGACTCATTTGTGTTAGGAATTCTTACTGCAGTCCCAGAGAGAAATGTGGGGACTTGGAATCTAGAGATCTGTCTTGGGAACTTAGCCCTACCACTAACAAACGTGACCCTATTTATAAGCCGTAAGCCCCGTTCATAAAAATATGTTAATGTGTGCTTCTCAGGCTGGTCATATAAAATAAATATCCTAATAGGTGTTGGTTGCACTTAGAACAGTGTCGGGTGCATGGAAGTTGCTCGAAAGACATTAGTTGCCAATAAATATCTGAACCCTTCCTTTGGTCTTAGCTATAGTTTATCTCTTTCTGATGTTGTTTCTAACATAATATAGGGTTATGAGCATAATCTCTGGAGTCAGATGGCCTGTGCCATCTTATTAAATGAGAGTGTGACCTACACCAAGGTATTCAAACACTCTGTACTTGGTTTCCTCCTCTGTAAAACAGAGATGGTAATAATAGCACTTACTCCATAGGATTGCTGTGAGCATACACTCAGATGCTGCCTATAAAATGCTTCAAAGACTGTGCCAGGGGTAAACGCTCAGTAAAGGTTAATCATTATCCCCTTATCAGGCCTCATATCTATTGTGTTGCATCTAAAATACAGTGTAACACTGAGCCCAACTGCTGCCTTCTTGTCCTCGAGCAGTTATTTATTCTGGATTTGGCCATTGGATGACTGTCCACTCAGAGAAGGGCTGCCCAGAGGCTTATGTGGTCTCGGGCATTTCAGTGCCCTCTTGAACATTAAGAGGGGGTGGAGTTGGCTATGCTGCTAGAATAAATGATAACAATTAACATTGTTTTGTACCAGATTCTGTGCAAAGAACCATAACCCTGTTATTACCCCACCTGTAAGAGGCTTACGGAGGTTGTTTTGTCCCAGAGAATGTGCAGGGAACTCAGGACTTAACACCCAGGTAGTCTGCGCTCCTAACCTTCACATCATCTCATTTGCCACCCTTACCGGTAAAAAAGAGGCTATTTAAATCAAAACCTTGTTGCAGTTTTGATCCAAGACCTTTATTTTTAGTTCCATTCAGTGAAGTTCAAAACCCTGGAAACATAAACAGCCTTCTCTCAGTAACAGCAGGCTAATCTACAAGGAACAGGAAAGAAAATAAACCTGAAACAGAAAGGGAAGGAATATTTTGTTGAGATAAGGTAATGAGAAATTCCAACAAATTAAATAAAGACCAGTCAATACATTTGGATTAAAAATTCCTTTGGCTTTCAACAAAAAATGGGGAAATCCTATAAACATAATCAGAATTATCTCATTTCACTGTTATCCCCAATTTATGACCATGGATTAACTTTTCAACTAGCATTCTAAAATACATTTTTCCTGCTAGATGTGGCTTTTCCATTTGGGATATTACCTTTACGGGAATCACCTGGGGTAGACTGGGAGTAAAAAAGTGTGGCTGCCGAAGAAAGGGCTTCGATAGTGGGCCGTCCATCTATCCATACCACTTTCCAACCTCACCCAAGCTTTGCCTCATGCACTTGGAGGTAAACACAGCTTGGATTCTCAATCAACCTTAGCATTTTGTCATTGTCTATCAAAATTTTTAAGTGTGCATTCCTTTTCACTTAGTAATTCTACATCTAGAAGTTCATCTGTGAGAAATGCTCACAAAATGTACAAAGATACATATACAGAGGCCTTCACCGTTACATTGTTTGCAATGGAAAATAAATGGAGCTATAAATGGAGCTAACCTAAATATCTATCAGGAAGGCATTGGTTATATATACCATGATGTAGCCATGAAGAGGACTACAGCGGTAATGCTGTATAGGCTGACATGGGTATAATGGAAAAGAGAAGATGGAAGGCAGGGCTCATAGCACTCATAGTATTACAAAGGGATTTTATAAGGACGTACACCACTGACTGCAAACTCAAATGCGTATGGCACCAGACTGGCTTTGTAAATGGCTCAGGTATGGACAGTGATAACTTTGAAACATGCCTCAGGTTAAGCCATTGATAACGCTCAACTTCAGGATATCATTGCTACAGGTGGTAGATCTTTAGTTTTTCCAAGAAAAACTAGAAATCATGGTACTTTTTATTCTGGTTTGTGGCAGTGTATTTACTTTTCTGTCACCTACAGAGCCGGGAGTGCCATGAAAGTATGTCAGTTATGCAAAACCTCTTGATTTGTATTTCAAGGCAACTATTAGAAATATTTTAGAAAATATACTGCATGTGGTCATCAGAGAGCTGCATTTGTCTTGCAGGCTCAGTGAATGGCAGGCTCTAAAATACTCTCAGCAGGGGCAGCTCTGGAGAATCACATTACAGGCCAGTCCCAAGTACCTGTCTGCTTTCTACACTGCTTTATGTTTGAGGTTTCTGCAATGCAGGTACTGCTCTTATAATTAAAAACCCACAAAAGCATACTTACATACAGAACATACGTATGCTGAACTTAGAAAGGGCTTGAACAGAATGAGTTTCCAGACCACTCCAGACTGGAACCAGTTCCAGGAGTATGGCTTAGAATTGGTTTTATTCCCAATCTCAAGAATCTTTAGTTTGGTAGACACTGTTGGGCTCATCTAGATAATGTTTTAGACGAGGGTTTCTTCAACCTTCATATGTTTCTGGCCATGTTGGATCATCTGAGTCCTTAAAGGTGGAAGCAGTTTGTTTTTTAAGGGTATCGGGAAAGAACAATTCTATCTCTTATATCCATAGTGTTCCTGGAGCCAGTGGGGAAAATGAATACCTAGGTGATCACCATTCATTCTTTCATTCACTCATTCATTCATTCATTCATTGTCATGTATTCAATGACAATGTTGTGAGTGCTTTCTCTGTGCCTCTCTCCTCTGGGAGCCCTGAAGCTCCCAGTTTTGAGGTGGCACAGAGAACTGTCACAGACCAGTGTTACATGGTGTCTCAAGAATCCCTACTGGAGATCAGAGAAGACTTTCCTAGAGAGGTGGCATCAGGGCTGAGTTTTGAGGGATAAGTAACGGAAGTCATTCTGGTAAATAAGTGGAGAGGAGACTCCAGGCTGAGACCCCAACAGGTGCGAAGACGACATGAAGCCTGGCAGGACCTGAGATCTTCGGGAACTGCCTGTACCCTGCCTAACCCAGTTAGAGGGTGTGTGCCAGGAGTGTCAGGCACAGGGACTGGAGCATGGGCAGCCACCTGATCACAAAGTGCTTGGCACCGCCCGCTGGGACGCCTGGGACTCCATCCTAAAAGCAACTGAGAGCCAGTGAGGAGTTTTAAGCTAGGGAGTGACAGAGATATCCTTTAGATTTGGGAACTGTTTATATATTTATCTCAACAAACATTTTCACCCAGAGTTTTCACTTTATGTCTCCTTGAATTTCTGAATCAAGGTTTAAAAATACTGTGTCTTTAAGTGAAAAGAACCAGCAACTTGTTTTTTTCAAAAATAAAATCTTCAAAATGATGGCTGGGAAACCGTAGTTAGTATAAAAACGTATCTATGTTTTGTACTTCCCCTTGCTACTTGATTTTAGAGACATTTCATGGCATGTCATACACAGCCTGCGAGTTAATTAAGCCATCGATTTGGAAGGTTGCTGGTAAATCCCAAGCCAGTTTCAAGGGTGTGTATGCGTTTTGTGAGAGGAGCTGGTTAAAGGCATTCATAACATTATGATAATCTTCGCTGAAGATTGCTAGGGCTCCAACCGGCAATTCATCCCGTTCCTGGCACCATTACCCCCTAAGGGCCTCGCTTCCCCAGAAAGGTAGGTAAATACTCAGTTAATAAGAGAATCAACATGTACAATTTTGTAAGAACTTGTCTTCCCCTGTCGCACAAAGAGAAAGGGGAAAATCAGTGGTTTTGAGAGGGAAAAGGGGGGGGAGAGGGAGGGGCAGACCGGAGTGGCTGGCTCTGTCAGAGTCCCACAATTGCTGTGGAGTGGATTTTCAGCCCTGCAGCAGGGTGACCTCATTTGTTGCCATCTATGCATTCATCCTTGGTTTCCTGGCCTTTTTGCCATGAGAACGTGTGTATCTGCTGAATGTGTGAATGTGCCCCAGAGAGGCTGTGAGGGTTTCAGGGACAAACTAAGCAGGATTCAAGTTTTTCCCTGGAACTTACTGAGCTTTGAGAGCTTGGGAAAGTTACTTACTTACCTGATCTGACTTTAGAATGCCCACCAGGCATAGGTTTTTGTGAGAATGCAATGAGATAAGATATTTAGAGTAAGTTTAGTCTTTTCGGGCTGCTATAACAAATTCCCCAAGTTGAGAGCCTTATAAACAGCAGAAATGTATTACTCACAGTTCTGGAGTCTGGGAGGTCCAAGATCAACTGGCTGGCAGATTCAGTGTCTGGTGAAGATTTGCTCATGGAGGACATCTTGTCCCTCAGTGCTCAAGTGGTGAAAGGGGCAAGGGGACTCTTTCAGGCCTTTTTGTAAGAGCACTAATCCCGCCCATCAGAGACCTGCCCTCATAGCCTAGTGACTTTCCAAAGGCCCCTACATCCTAATACCATCATCTTGGAAGTGAGCATTTCATCATACAAATTTTGAGAGTGCTCAAACATTTGGATAATAGCACCTGACTGGCACACAACTAATGTTCAATGAATGTTTATGTTTTTCCTGAACCTGACTGAACTGAAGCTACATTTTATTGGTTTCCATAGGGATAATTTGTATTCCAGATTCTCTGTTATGCTTGATTTTTACCAATAGGAAGAGACACGTTTAATAAAGAGGGAACTTGGGGGTGGCGCCTGTGGCTCAAAGGAGTAGGGCGCTGGCCCTATATACTGGAGGTGGTGGGTTCAAACCTGGCCCTGGCCAAAAGCTGCAAAAAAAAAAAAAAAAGAAAGAAAGAAAGAAAGAAAGAGGGAACTTGGGGAAGAGAATGACCTGTATTCTAATCCTAGTGTTACTATAGCTTTGGATAAGCCACTCAATATTTTTGAGATTTAGTTTGCTTTTACTAATGCTCAACAGTTTCTGTAACTTCTAGTCATTGTGAGGATTTAATGTAGCAAGGGAAGAGTTCTCAAACTTCAGAATGCATCATGATCACTTGAGGAGCTTGTTAGAACACAGACTGGGTTTCTGATTCTACAAGTCTGGATGTGGCCTATTAATTTCTAACCAATCTCCAGGGGACCCCGATGCAGTGGTCCAGGACCACACCTGGAGAACAGTGCATGGCACACAGTCAACACCAGGTAGATATGAGCGACCCTTCATACCCTTTCTTTACCTACAAAACAAAGCTGCCCTAGCTGCCCTTTACATTTTGGAGTAGAAGTAACACAGCAGACATTCCCACCTGACTACAATTAGGGTCCTTATTTTAGCTATGTCAATCATTACTTGATTTTCAATTTATGTAGAAATAATATAAACAGTGAGGAGAAGGAGGGATTTAGTATTCTAGGGCATTAGGATACACAGATACTGCTGCTGAGGACACCTGAGTGTCCCACATACAGGAATGAGGGGCCCAGATGACCAGGTCCCAATTCTCTTATCACAAAAGACTCTCTAGGTGCTAAGGACATGTTTTTGGGAAAATTGGGAAAAATGACAGGAGACTTCTCCAAGCAGGCCAAAGTCGTCTTTGGTGACTTCTTTGCCCCATCATCCCCAGGGTTTGTAAGTATGTGAAGGATGGATCTTTCCCCTGAGGAAATCACAGGCCCTGACTCTCTATTTTAGGAGATAGATGGTAAAGATAAGGGGCAGGGTGACACCCTTGCCACCTAATGAGGAGTCTGAATTACAGATCTAAAAATAACAGTTTCTCCTCCCCCCTGTCCCCACCCACCCAGTACTTATACCCTCTTTTGTCATTATTTCTCAGTGCAATGGATTTGCAAGAAATGATACCTGGATCTTTAATCCTTCAAACACAGCCAGGGGAGGTGAGGTTGGGGCTCAACATTGTGTTATGGGGAAGGGTCTAGGTTTGGGGGTCATCTCCTCATTTCTTAGCTTGGACAATGAGACCTCAGCAAGTGATCATCATTTTCTTATCTAAATTGAGGTCAGTAATAACACTTATTTCCAACGGTTCTTGTGAGACTTACTTTGATATGCATGTAAGGCCTCAATAAATAACCCATATGGATATTGGGGTGTGTGTGTGTGGATTTTTAAGGGTTTGTTTTTGGGATCCACTTTTGTGTGCTCTCCTGGGCTATCCCTTTTCCAAAATTACCCAACAGTGTTCAGCTGGTTTTGGCGAGCCCAGATCCTCCACTTTCCTGATTCTGTTCATGAGATGATTCTTCTCAAAGAGAAGGTGGGACCTCGGTGTAGGGTCTGGGGAAACTAATGGGCAGGCCAGGGACAGTGCTGACTCTAGGAGGACTCTAGGAGAACTCTAGGACCTGACACCGAGAACAGATGCTCAGCCCCTGTGCCGTGGGGCTGAGAGTGGTGAGCTGCAGGTTCCAAGGTCTGGTGACAAACACAGGGCAGCATTGGGAAAGTGCACCCACAGTGAGAGCAGGAGGGGAGCTGTCAGTTTGGCATCCCAAGGGTTTGAGGCCCCAGAACGCAGCATCCCAGGTAGGAAGGCAGTGATTTAATACAGGTCACAGCACAGCATCCAGGGGGATGACAAGGTAATTCCCACAGGGGCTTGTGGGTGGACAATGAATATTAATAAAGAGCATGAGGGGACTTGTTCCTAAGTTCCCCTCTGCGTGGGGGGAAATCCCTCAGTAGTGAGGGTGGCAGGAACACAGGGAGGAGCAGGTGAGGTGCAGGGACATCCGGGTGCCATAGCTGAAGCCTGCTTACTGCCTAATGCTAGGCATGTGAGAAGCCCCCAGGAATGGGTAGTTGGTAGTTATTGCCAGCGGTTTCCTGACACCTTGGCTTTTCCCTTTGCCCACAAGCCTGGCCCATCCCTGCTGTGAATAGGACGTGAGAACTGGGGAATTCTGGGAAGATGGCCGACTAGTAGCAACCCTCAGCAGAGGCTCCTGACCAGAGGGAGAAAAACTAGACAGAATTGGACTCTATGAAGCCAAAAGTGAGGAGCTGAGCCAAGAAAGAACTTTGGCAAGCTGTGACTCCAAGGAAGAGCATTCAAGAGGACGTGAGAACTCTCAGCCTCTCCTTCCACGGAGCTCTTTGAAGAATGCAGGATGGGACATTAACTCTAGTCCAAGTCTATTTTCCCCGTCAAAACCACAGAGTATTTACTTTGGACAAAAAAGAGTAACTTATGTCTTAGGTACTAAGGAATAGTGATGGTGAATGTTCTCTGCTGACTTCACTGACTTGGAGTTTTTTGCCTTTGAGCTGTGAAGCCACAGGCTCATCATTCAGCTTCCTCATCTGTAAAATAAGGACAAAGTTGCCTACCCTACCATCAGATCATAAACACAAAAATGTTTTATAGCTGTGCGTGGTGGCTCATGCCTGTAATCCTAGCACTCTGAGAGGCCAATGGAGGTGGATTGTTTGAGCTTAGGAGTTAGAGACCAGCCTGAGCAAGAGTGAGAGGTCTCTACAAATAACACAAAAACGAGTCGGGCACTGTGGTGGTCACCTGTAGTCCCAGCTACTTGGGAGGCTGAGGGAAGAGAATCCCTTAAACCCAAGAGTCTGAGGTTGCTGTGAGCTATGATGATGCTACAGCACTCTACCTAGGAAGACAGACTCTGTCTCAAAAAAAAAAAAAGTCTCATGAACTGTAAGGTTCTGTTAAGGAAATCAAAGAAAGGGATTTTGGCATGACTGATAATGAGGTGTCCTGGGACACCGGCATTCAACCAAGAAATGGCAACCATGGGTACTGGCATTCCCTTCTTCTGGAATAATGAGGACTCAACAGGGAGTTCAGGCATCAAAGCAGGTAAGGGACAAGAGATATTTGGGGATATCGCTGGCTGTTCCTCACCTACTCCTAAGCTGGTCCACAGGACATGGGCCAAATGGTGTCATCAAAAGGTATCACGGGGCCAGTCCTGAGCATATGATAGATGCCCCTTCTCCCTCCACATCCGTGTGGTCATTTCTCGCTGTCTGCCTTCCAGGCTGTGAACTTCTTGATCACAGACTGTTCTTTACTCCCTGTTGTCCAGCCCCAAGCATAGGACCTGACACCCAGCAGACCTTCAGACGTGTTTACCGAGGGACTCAGTGAGTGAGTGGGAGGATGTGTTCTCTTTTTTGGCTCATGGTCCTTGTCTGTATTCTGCAACTTACTCTCATTCTGGCACCTCTTCCCTTTCTGAAACATTCTCAGAGTGATTCCCAGCTCTAGGGAGACTGGAATGCACAAGTTCAAATATTTGGGTCTAAACAACAGGAGAACCTAAGAAAAACCAGTAAGAATTGATTTCCTTCTGAGCCATCTGTGCCTTGGGGACCCACTCTGGGGAAGAAAGGAGACTTGAGAACTGGTCACCGGGGGTCGGGTGGGGTGGGAGTAAGAGGCAAAGGAGAATTTGTCTGTTTTGACACAACATCACTGGGGAGAAGTATATTCTGGAGTCTTTCCACCCTGGAAATAACTGCTTTTCAAAAAGGACAGGGGCACTTAGAAATTAAATCTACCTATGGCTCCCACTGTTGTTAGGGTTGAAACAGGTGATTTAGGTGTTTTCTGAATGCTGCTATGATTTTAAATCAGGGAACTTCTTGATTTTGAGTTATGTCATTGTTGTTCTAACTTCTTAGGCATAGTAACAATGACAATGGCAACATCATTGATGTTGATGATGGTGCCTTTTCCATGTTCTACGCCACCCGTGTTTGTCTCATTTCTCACAGTAACTCTGAAGCTTGGTTATAATCTCAAGCCCATTTTAGGGGTGAGGAAACTGAGGTTTAGAGGAATTGAGTGATTTCTTCAAGGTAACACAATAGGTCACCTTAATTTGAACCTCATATGAAACCAGGCCTGATAGCTAAGTCTATATCCTTCTCCATGCCCTGCACCGCCTCCTTTGAAAAGTAGAAGGTTGAATTTATGATGAGGCAGATCTGCCTCTGAAGTATTTTCTAAGCAGTTCAAATCAAGCCCTTCAAAATACAAATTGCCTTCTGTGACAAGATATCCTCCCCCTGCCCCACGCCTTCCTTTAAGGGCTGTTTCGTGGACTCCCTACAGGGTTCAACCTGAGGCCTGGTGGAAAATACGGGGCAAGAAAACAATAAAACAAAAGAAAGCAAAAGACCCCAATGCCTGTAACTGATCATGAATAAAACAACACATCCCCGGCCTAGAAAACATGTCAGTCTGATTCTCTTTGTTCTAAAAGCTCTGGTTTCACAGAGCATCAATTTCCTCCTAATAATAAGCTTTTTTATTCTTTCTCTAATGACGCAGCCTTGGAGGAGTCTTAGCATCTCTATTGCTCATCCATGATGACAGACACACGCACCGTCAGTTTGTCACTTCCCTTCTTTTCTCTTCCTTTCCTGCCACACATGATTCCCACCCCAGCACAAGCAGGGGCTCTGAGCAGCAGCCCCCCCCCAACACCCCCACGCCTCCCACACAGCCAAGCACTGTAAGTCTTTGAGTTCTTTGCGGAGGATCATCTGCTTCCCAGTGAACGTCTTCCCTTTTTCCCACCCAGCTTGGTGACTCTGTGTCAGTCAGATGTGCTACGGGTACATCCCCCCCACCCCCTGGGACTAGTTGCACATTTGAGCTAATATGCATCCTGCATTAATTCTGCTCCAGGCACATGCCCAGAGCTTGGAACAGATTATCTCATTTGCTTCCTGATGAGTCCTAGGGCTAAACCTGGTTTGTAGATGAGGAAACTGAGGCACAGGAGATTCCCTAAGGACACACAGCCCTCTAGTGTCTAGATTTTAGAGCCTACATTCTTATCTGGCAGGATTCATTGGCTCGAGGTTTTTCTATAAACTTCTATGCCAAAGTTGGAGAATGTTGAGAGTAACCTCTGGCTTGTGATGTTCTTAGCCCCAAGGGCCCTACAGAATCAAGATGGAAAATAGCTTCAGAAAGGTTTAGACCAAACAGCAACAATAATTAGTGAAGTTTATAGAGCATCCTCAGACTGATTGGGATGTCCAAACAATGACCGCTCTCTACCTGCAAGGACAGGACAGGAATGGTCCATTGGGAAATGCTCCCTTCCCACACTTGCCTCCCCTTGCTCACTTCCCGAAAAACCTCCTCCTAGGTCATTTGGATATTCCCTACATTTCTTTCCTTTCTTGCCCATCCACTGATAAGCAGGGAGCCTGTGGGACCACAGTTGAACAAGGTTTCAGGTAAGTTAAGATAACTTGGGGAGTTTAAGAAGCAGAACCTGGGAATTCTAATACAGGACTCCTGGGAGAGGGACTTAGTAATTTTCATTCTTACCAAGCACATCACGTGATCTTAAATGCAAGTCCCCAAGTCACTATTTAAAAGTAACCACTGCTTCTCAGCCTACAGCATTAGGAAAATGAAGTGGAAAGCACCCGCTGGCCATTGGCCCGACTTTTCCTCCCACCGTGTCTCTCTCACAGATGGCTGAGGGCATAGCTGTACCCCGAGGCCCAGCAGCACGACTCTTTACTACTCTGCTGCTGGGAGGATGCAATGGAGGAACTCCTCATGTTTGTCCACTGTGCTCACTTTAGAAACTCAGGAGAATTTGTTATTTTTTAATCTTCTTAATGATCATCAAGATTATTATCATTTGCTCTAAGATTTCCTACCAGAGGATCCTCATTTAGACCTGAAATGATCAGGAAAAAGTAAAGAAGAGTGACAGTGAGAATTTTTCATGTTTATGTTGGCCATTTGTCTCTCTTCCTTTGAAGAACTCCTGTTCATGTCTTTTGCCCACTTCTTAATGGGGTTGTTGATTTTTTTCTTGCTGATTTGTTTGAGTTCTTTGTAGATTCTAGTTATTGCCTCTTTATTGGAAGTATAGATCATGAATATTTTCTCCCACTGTGTAGGTTGTCCATTTGCTTTGTTGGTTATTTCCTTAGAGGTGCAGAAACTTAAATTTAATCAAGTTCCATTTATTTATTTTTGTTGCTGTCATAATTACCATTGGGTCTTAGTCATAAGTTCTTTACCCAGACTGATGCCTCAGAGAGTTTTTCCTCCATTTTCTTCTAGCATTCTTAAGAACACCATTTGGGTTACTCAAGCCAAAAATATCTGTATTCCCTTAATATCTTGAAATTTAGAAAAAGTAAGAAGTGATACTGCAATAAAGACAGGTTATAAAGACTCCTGCTTGTGAGGTATAAATGCAGCTAAAATCACTGGCCAAACTTGGTTTCCTCTGATTAAATTATGCTAGTAATTCCAACCTTGACGGGAGACTGCTTTTCTTTTTTTTTTTCCCAAGAAGAGGAGTGGCCACCCATCCTACCTCAGATATAATCTCTGGTGTGGCACTCCCCAATTGTCGTGCGCATCTTACAGCCAGCACAAAAACTCCACGTTGCCTTTAATCATCAGTTCCATCAGCTTTGTAACAAATCCCCAAACAGGTCCCTCTGCAATTCGTTGTAAGATTTTTCTTGGTTCACGACATGCTTCTAAAACTGGAAATCATCTGATGTTCACTTAGGCTGTAAGCTCTACCCGGGAAGGAAACACATCCCCTGAATGTGGTTCACAGTACCTGATATCGAGAAGCTGTCCAAATAAATGCTTGTTGACTAAGTGATTACAATTCTGTGGAGCCACAGTTTTATTAAGATTGTTATTCCTAAATCAGATTCTGTGGGCTGGACCAATATAAGTCCATACAAAGTTTTACTCTTCTCCGATAAAATGAGAAAATTTAGGACAGTGCATTTGATTTTTTTTATAAAGCTAAATTTATTCACCATAAAAGGCTGTCTATTCCTGGATTGTGTTATTACTGATTTTAGGACATTTAAAATTAACTTTATTTTATAAGGCGATAGTAATTTAATGTGACCATATTGACTAAAATGACTCTTCACTGTATTCTTTTGAGTAGGCCCTCTTATCTCTTGCCTAGATGACTGAAATAGCGTCTCGAAATAGCCTTCCCAAGTCCACGCTTGTCACCTTATCAAGACTTTTAGTTACAAGCAAAAGAAGTGGATTCTAGCTGATGTGGTCATTTCCTCAAACACAGAAAGATTATTCAGATGATGGGTCTAAATGCAATGTGCTATCTTGAACAGGATTCTGGAACAGAAAAAATATATTAGTAGAAAAACTGGTCAAGTTCAAAACTAGTTAGTCTTTTAGCTAATGGTGATATCCCAATATTAATGTTTTAATTGTACTGAAAGTACCATTTAGATGTTAGCAACGGTAGAAATTAGATAAAGGGTATGGGATGTCTCTGTACTCTTTTTGTCACTTTTCTATAAATCTAAAATTATTCTAAAACAAAGGATTTTGATATTGAACAAAGATGAATACTCACAATCTAAGTGGTCAATAATCCATCTGACCAGAGTTACCGTTTAAAAATGTAAATCAAGGCAGACAAGGTGTCTCATTCCTGTAATCTAAGCACTTAGGGAAGCCAAGGCAGGAGGATTACTTGAGCCCAGGAGTTTGAGGTTTTGATAAGCTATGATCCTGCTGCTGCCCTCCAGTCTGGGTGACAGAATGAGACCCTATGCAAATCAGAGCATATCAGTATCCTTCTTAAAACCTTTCAATGGCTTCTCATTGTGTTGTGGATAAAATCCAAATCCCTCCCAGGGCCCCTGAACTGCCCTGTTCGTGTCTCTGACCTCCCTTCCCGTCTGTCCATACCACCCCTGGTCAGTGACCTGTGGCTTCACTGCAGTAGCACTGGCTTGCTACAGTTGACCAGGCCAGGCTTGTCCCCCCTTAGACCTTTACACAGGCCTCTCCCTTGCGCTTTGTACCTCACCTGGCTCCTTCACTGCCCACTCACTCTCCTGCCCTGCCTGCCACACTCCTTCACTTTACTTGGTTTTGTGCGCTTTGAAACACTTAATGCCACCTATCAGATATTTACCTTCTTTATCTGCTTACAGTCACCCACCTCCCCTTGGGGTGTCAGCTGTGTCCCCAGCACCTAGCAGAGTGTCTGCACCTCCTGGGGAGCACTGTAGTATTTTGCTGAATGAATGAGAGAAGGGAAGTCTTCCTGAACCCTGCTCAGGGCTAGGAACACTTCTCAGCTCTTGAGGCCCCTGCATGTCCCTCTCCCTCAGTTCTTGCCCCACGGGCTATAACCACCTTCTGACTCACTGCCTGCTCCACTGGGGTCTGGCTGCAGGAGCTGGAGTGAGCTAATGCACTCTTGTCCTCCCAGGCCTGGCACGGTACCTGGAACAAAGCTGGCACTCGACACGGGGAGCTCATCAGGGCCACTGCTGGGACACTTGCTGGCTGACCTGGGGAGTCCAGGCAACACATTTAAGATGAGGCCAGTCACGGGCCACTCCACTCATCTTTGCATTGCTGGCACTGTGCTAGAGTACACTCAGTGCATCACGATCTGGATATGGGAGCCGAAGGGAAATGGTCTTTGAAATTTGGCCAATATCTAAGCTCTGCTCACAGAGCAGGCGCAAAAGAGGGGTGAATGTGAGGACTCAGGTTCATTCTGTCTTGGGCTCAGATTAGTTCTTCCTGTGTTGTCATCTCTGGACATTTCCTTGGGCCTCTTGTCAGCCCATTTTCTGTAAGTAGATGCTTCTTGGCCTTGCTTCTTTACTTTCTCTCCAGTCTCTCTTACCCTCTGCTACTGCTTTGGCTAAGCAAGCACCTTCCCCCACTGCAGGCCCATCGCCTGGGCTGCAGCTGCCCTGGGAGCCTCACTCAGCCACTGCTGCAATGGGCAGGGGACACCAGACCACGATACTTGACCTCTCTTTCCATTTAAGCACCAGTCATCCATTCTCTCTGATTTAAGCAAGAAACAGAATAAAAACTAGAAAGAGTGTGTAATTCAGAGTTAGACCAAACTAGTTCCCAAGATGTCAACTGGGGGTGGTGATAGAGATGGTCATTAATTTGACAGTGGTACATAATGTATGTGTATATCAAGTCATCATTTGTATGCCTTGAATGTATAAAAATTTTATTTGTCAATTAAATATTTTAAAGTAAAAAAAAAGCATTAAAAAAAAAAGTGACACACTCGATTTGCTTCTCAAAACAAAACCCAAACCACAAAAAACCCTGCTTCGTAATATGTGAGTAACCTTTGGGAGGAGATTTAACTCCCCAGAGCTCTGGCTTTGTCACTCTCTGAATGGGGATGTGCCAATTGTTGGACACACATGCACACTTCACATAGCTGAACCTCTTCTCTTCCTGATATTAGCTTAAATCTTACCTGTTTTTATCTAAGGTAGGTTTCCTCCTTTAGTATCAGCTCTTTATGGGTTTCCTTCATAGCACTTATCACAATGTATAATTAATTGATTTATATATCTTTTGTCTTGTATTCCCCATTAGACTGCAGATAGGAAGTGTATCTACGTCACTAATGTATCTCAGACATTGCAACAGTAGCTGGCATGTAATTGTGTGTACTATAAAAGTATACATGCAAAGTGGAAGCAATTATACTCATATAGTTTTAAATCTATATGTGTACAATGATAATTATAAATAATTTTAAAAGTATAAAAGTTGGTATTTAATTATATCATTATTATTTCTTATATTTGTGGGGAAATTATTGGAAAGAAGGAAAAAGGAAATCTCTGGGCAAGAAGGTCCTCTGTCCTTGCTTAATGGAGAGGAAAAGGAATCTTGCATAGATTCACAAAGGTCAAGCTGTGGTCTGGGCATCCTGGCCAAGCAACCCTTATCTTCCAGTGAGAGGTGGCATGTATGTTTCATTGGATATCAGTTTACGATTGGCTCTTGAGTTTGAGAAGATAAAGTTTCTTAGAAATCTCCTCCACTTCAGCCTGCTCATGTAGTTTCAATTAATTTTAGTAATGAATTCAGTTGGCATTTTCCCTTTGGAACCCTGTTATTAAAACAAACTTGACAGAGACTCTGCTCGCAGGTACAACAGTGTGGGAACAAAAAGAACTTACATGTACAACATGAGCCCTAATACTGGTTCAGCCACTATGACAGTTAGGATGAGTAACAGCAATGGGAATCTCATTAAGCTCCACAATTTAGCACCCACCTCCAGGAGAGGAGAAAAATCACATCTGATCATGCTGCCTATTAGTCTTGTAAATAAACACGAGTGAGAAATTGTGGGAGAGAAGAAAAGACAGCAGGAATATTTATCCCAACTCCTTGATCATTTGCTGATGGATCTGATGAAAGACTGAAAAGTATTTACAGGGGAAATAAAATTAGGTGGTGGTCAGAAGGCTTGGATTGGTGGCAAGAGAATTATTATCTGTCATCACCCGCTCACTGGGCTTCTCCTGTGTGTTAGGCACTACTCTCAGCACTGGGGAGAGAGTGAAGAAGACGGACGAAGTCCATGCCCTAAGGAGCTTGCATTCTGGGGGAGGAGAGAGACCATAGCCTAATGAGCAATTTAGTAAATACCTTCTATAAGGAAAATACACCAGGATAGATGATGTCATAGGCAGTCACACAGATGGGCATGGCATCGACGACTGTATCAGGTGGACGGCCATTAAAGGCTTGTCTGAAGTTGTGACATGTGAGTGGTAACGGGGAGTCTGGACGAAGGCAGCTGCACAGAGATGGTAGTTAACAGCATCCCAGCTGAGAAACTGAACATGCAAATGCTGAGCAGGGCAACATTGAAAGATTGATCAGGCCCAGCTCCTGTGGCTCAAGTGGTTAAGGGGCCAGCCACATGCACCTAAGGTGGTGGGTTCAAATCCAGCCCCAGCCTGCCAAACAACAATGACGGCTGCAACCAAAAAATAGCTGGGCTTTGTGGTGGGCCCCCGTGGTCCCAGCTACTTGGGAGGC
The DNA here is from genome assembly GCA_963574575.1 of Galagoides demidoff. Classification (NCBI taxonomy): domain Eukaryota; kingdom Metazoa; phylum Chordata; class Mammalia; order Primates; family Galagidae; genus Galagoides; species Galagoides demidoff. The sequence goes on from CAUYQV010079373.1 coordinate 52,468, forward strand.
TAAGGCAGGAGACTCACTTGAGCCCAGCAGTTGGAGGTTGCTGTGAGCTGTGATGCCATGGCACTCTACCCAGGGGGGTATCTTGAGGCTCTGTCTCAAAACAAAACAAAACAAAACAGAAAGATTGATCAATCCTCTCCAAATACAAAAATGCAAATAATTACTACTTCCACGTTCTTTCTTACTTCCTAGTGGTGTTTATTATTTTCCAGCCATGCTCCTGTGGTCAAGTTATTCAGTCACTCAAATTTTGACAGCTATAATATAGCAGCAACAATGACTATATGCCTTGTAGCCTTGTTATGAATTACGAACGATAGCAATAAATGCCAATAATTATTGAGTGCTTATTATGTCTTGGGCACTTTGATAATGCCTTCACATATATAATAGCTCATTTAATATTCTTGATAGCCTCCTTAATTAGACAAGAAGCATTATAATTCCCACTTTGCAGATGAGGAGATTGGGTATAGAGAGGGTGAATAAATGCACTAAGGTCTCCTAGTGAGTGAAAGGCCCAGATGGGATTTGAACCTGGGCACCTTAATTCCAAAGCCCTCAGCCTCACATCTGGCAGGTGTAAGAACTTTAGATCAGTGTCCACCAAGTACCTTGCCCAGAACGTGCACATGGCAGTTCTCAACGCTTCTGTCTCTATTTTTACTACTTATCTTTCTTTCCTTTTCCTATCCCCTAACAACCTTGAGTGATCTTGGAATCTGCCTTATACAATATGACATTCAGAAATCAATGATTTGCCATCGAAGTTGAGCTGGAAGCCAGATCTTCTGCTTCCAAATCCCCAGGCCTTTTCCCTACAGCGAGCCTCCCTGGAGTTTTTGCTTATTTTAATTAAACATATTTTGAAAGGGATCCTCAGATATACACACCGAATTTGCTTAGGTAGATCCAGCTGTTTGCAAAACAATAGGGCCAATTTTCTTCCTTAATTCTGCTTCTATTAACATTTAAAAGATCGCTCCATATTCATTGTTCCTATTTTAAGCTAAAAAATTGTCAGAGCCTTTCAGTATTCATCAGCTGATGAAACCCACCAGGACTCTGAATCGGCACCTCCCCTGCCACCTGGCAGCCCTGGTGTCACCCTCTGTGCCTCTCCTGCCCCGCCTTGTGTACATCCGGGGATCTCCAGGGTTTCTTGAGACTTCCCAGGTAGGAATCTTCGGTGAGTTTGTTTCTGTTTGTCTGCACATAGCCATTCCTATCCTCTTGGATTAGTAGAGCTGAATTTTAAACTTAAGATCTTTTTTTTTTTTTTTAAAGTCTTTTTGGCTAGGTTGTTGGAACTATCAGCCTCTGAGACTGGAGAAAAGCGCATTTGCGCTCATTGCCTCCACGGGCAGTTACAGTGGGAAACCTGACCCAGCAGAGGTGAAACAGCCAGAACACCCGCTCCCCCCCCACCCTCCACGTAAAAGATAAGGCACAAGCTTCCTGTGCTCTTTCTCTGAGGTTGGTGCAGATTTACGACTCAAGTCTAGACTTTTTCTTTGGTTGTGAGATTCTGATATTTGGCCAGCTACTCCGTGTCTGCGCTTAGAAGTCTGATAGGAATCTCAAATCTACCATGATAGAGCCTAATGCCTGCCTGCCATCCTTGAACTTGCTCCTGTCTGTCTTTTTCACATCCGCTAAGGACAACTCTATCCTTTGAGGAGTTCACACAGAAGTGTTGGCTTCTTCCCAGTGCTTGCTTTCCCGACCATGCCTGGTGTTCTGTCCCTCAGCAATACCTGTTTACGTTTTCCTTCAAGGTAGGCCCAGAGGCTGAGGGTGTCTCGCTCCTGCACGCTGCCACTGCGCGCTGAGACATGGTCTCCCTCCTGGTCCCCGTGCTCCCGGACCGGCCTTGTCCTCTGCTCTTGCCCCTTCCCTTTCTACTCAGTGCCGACCCGGTTAACTCCGCATCGGTGCCTGCCCCTTCTCAGCTCAGAACTCTCCAACGGCTTCTTGCCTCTCAGAATGGAAGCTAAATTCTTAAGAAGGTCTTCAGGATCCGCAACTGCTTTCACCTGCTCTTCCCCTCTGTCCTCTGTGCCACACTGCTACTTGCTGCCCCATGGACCTCCAGGCGTGGTCCTGCCTTGGGAACAGAAGTTCCCCTGGCTGGGAAACTTTCTGCCCATAGAGGCTGACTTCCTCCCCATGTTCAAGTCCCTTCTCGATGAAGCCCCCGCATCACTTTGTGTGAAATTGTAAACCTGCTTCCAACCCGTACTTCCCATTTCCTCCCGGGCCTCGTTGTTCGGTCCCAGAACATGCATCACCATCTGACTTTCTCCATGTTTTGCTTACAGATTTTGTTTACTGTCTGCCTCCTGCTAGAATGTCAGCTCCATGAGGACAGGGATGTCTGTCGGGTTTTTGAAAACTCTATTTCTAGTGCTTAGAATAGTACCCGGCAGCTAGTAGGCACTTAAATGTATCTGTTAGATGAATGAATGACTATTGAGGGATTAACACGGTGTCCAACTAGATCTAGTCAGGAATCATTCCACGACAGAAAGACAGAAAATCAATTCTAGCCAGAAAGGAATGTGATTGTATCACTTCCAAGGCCGCTGGAAATTTAGGGGAGCATTACTTTCAGGGTGGCTCTATCCAGGAACTAAAATGAAGCCGTCCATCACAGACTCCCTTTGTCCTTACTATTTTCTTCCCCGTTAGCTTCATTCTCAGGCAAGTTTTGGCTATTTCCATCAAATTCGAATTTGCTTACTACTAGATCAGCAATACCAGGGAGGAGGATTTATGTTCTAACACTTTTACCTAAGTTCCTAGGAGACCATCTCATTGGCCTGGCTCAAGTCAGGTGCCCATCCGTGGACCAATCCCTGTGATCCAGGGGGACGTAGTGCTCCCATTGGTCAAGTTGAATCATCTGTCATCTGGAATGGAGCCAATCAGTGTGGGTATCAGGCCCACCTGCACTCCACGGAGTGAGAGGGAGGGGTTCTGTAAAGGGAAGTGGTGAGTGCCAATACCAGGCTCATCATGAATTCCCACCAGTCATCTCTACAAAAACATGGTTCTGATCTTGTGATTAAAATGCTCCAGAATCCTCAGTGTTTCCCTATTAAAATAAATGCTGAACTCTTTGGTCTGGAATTCAAAGCACAGCCTAATAACACCTCCATCTATTCCTGGAGCCCTCCAGCCTCATATCTCACTGTGCCCTCCCATATTCCCTTTGCTGGGCTATGTGCTATTCTTGGACCACCATTTGTTCATTCATTCGTTTATCCATTCATACACACCTAACACCTATTAAGCTCTTACTATATGCCTCCTAGCCTTCGTTCATTTAGTGACTGCTCCCCTGAATGCATTTTTTGCCTCCTGTTGTAAAGACAACACATTCTTTTATTATTATTATTATTATTCTTATTCTTATTATTATTATTATTTTTTTTTTTAACACATTCTTTATGGCTCAGGTTAAATGCCACATTTTTGGAAGCTGTCCTTATTCCTCTCCTTCTCAGTCCCATACAAACCAGGATGATTCTTCCCTCCATTTATCTCAATAATGTTTTACTTATTTCTTGGGGGCCTTGGGTTAATGTCATATATGTTCATGTTTGTTTCCCCTACTGGACTCTAAATTCTTTGAGGTCTTAGATATCCTCTCTGCTCACACAGCTAGGCAGTTATAATATGTTGTAAACATAGAATATACCTAATAAATGTGAAATGAATGAATTACAGACTGAGTTGCTTGAACTTTCAGCTTCCCCTCTTTAACATCAGTGTGATGTATGTATTTGTACGGCACATTTGGGTTTATAAAGTGTTTCCAGGCCCTACATGTTGTTTACTTTTCATAATGGTATTCTGAAATGGGTATTATCTGTATTTTAAGGATAAAGGAACTGAATCTTTGATAAGATAGGCAACTTTTTGGCTGCACAGATACATGGTAAGGATAATAATTGAATTCAGGTCCAGTATTGATTCTATATCAGTTGCAGATATTTTGGTGACAAATGATAGTAACTCAAACCAGAGTACATGAAAAGAAATTTATTGGTTAATTGGTAGCCAGCAAAGAACCAAGCTTTTTGCTACTCACTCTCTTGTGTCGTCTACTCCATCAGGGATGTTGAACTTGGATGTGGCACTTGCTCTGGCCCAGAGGACTTCAGCAAGCATGATGTGAGCAGAAGTTTGACAGGCTGCTGGCACCTGGCACTTGCCTGCTCGGAGTGCTCCCCTCTGGGAGCTCAGCTGTCATACCCTAAGGAGCTCAAACCACATGGAAAGGCCTCAGTGAAGAACTGTGCTCCCATCAACAGCCCTAGTGGAGTATTCAGCTGCCACCAGCACCCACAGCTGGCGTATAAGTGGGCACCCCGGCTGTGCCAGCTTACTCTAGCCTCCAGGTGGCTGAAACCCTGACTGCAGAACCATGAGGGAGAAACAATGGTCATCATCTAAAGCCAAAAATAGGTAACAGAAATGTCAGGCAAGCACATGGTTTGTTCTGCCTGATCTTGAACCAGTCACGGTGTCCTGGGCTGCAGGTCTTCTGCTTCTGCCTCCTGCCAGGACCATGTGGAGCAGGAGAAGAGACCCTCACAGGGGGGGGTATGAAGAATTGTGTGGGACAGACAAAAATGGTAGCTCTGGGTCCTGGTACGGACTGAAAATGCTAGCCCATCTCCTCAGTAAGTCGGGAAGGTGTTCATCACTTCAAGGAACCGCAGATTGTCAGAAGTTCAAAAGTTCAAGTTTTTAATTTTAGACACTGAAATGGAGGCTCAGAGATCATTCCCAGAGCCCACCAGTTGTCAGGCCAGAATGTGGTATCATAGCTCCTACTCAGAATCTATTGGCAATAATAGTTCTCAGGAGTGGGGGATTAGGGGGAAGCAGGGTGCATTTGTGTATTCCAGGTCTCTGGCCTGAGGTGGGATGGCGGGGCCTTGGTGTGAGTGATTTAATCCTCCTCCTTTAGCTCTGTTTTCAGCACCTCTGGGCAGATTCCCACATAACTCAGTGCCCTGGGTCTGGGGCTGGTCAGACCGACCTCAGCTGCAGTTACCCGTCCTAATCATCCTCGCCAGCCTTTACTGATACAACTGATTGTTAAACCAAGCAGTCCAGGGCTTGTCTCTGAAGTGCTGTGAGATTTCACAGGAGAGGAGTACTTAGAGACAAACGTTTGGGACCTCCGGCTTCATGTAATGCTCTGCTTGGTGTGAATTTATGTCTCTTTAGACAGTTTGAAAGCAATTTTTGTGAAATTTTCTGGAACATTTTGTATCCTCAGGAAAAAATGGGTTTTGCTGCATGAGCAACAGTTGTGTGTTTCCTCCAGAGAAAGACAATCAATTGTAGCCTTGGACAAATCAATACTACAGGTAGGGGGCCAAATTCTTCATTCTCACTATATCCATCATTCTCTTCCTTCCCATAACTACCAGACATAGAGTTGTAGGATGTTCATTCTGAGAAAGAATTCAGAGTTTATTTACTCAAGTGCGTGACTTGAGAGACAAGAGAATGGAGGCCTGGAGAGGGCTAGAGGCTTGTTCCAGTCACATAGCAATTCTTATGGATTAAGTTGAGATTAAGTTTTGAGAAAAGGATATAGGAAAAGGAACTGAGTTTCAAAGGAAACTGACTCTTACAGGGGACCTCAGAGAGAGACAAGAGTAATGTATATTTCTCCAATAGAGACTCAGGACACTTGGATATAATGTTTTTATTAGGATTTTACACTCCTAAGTGTCCATAGAAAATTAGCCATCCATGTTTCATTTTTTTGGGGCTCTGTCCCACTTCTTTGAGGTTCAGAGAGGTAAGGCAATTTACCCAAGGTCACACATCTACAGAGAGCTGATTCCAAAACCTGTGTTCTTTACATTACCCTGCACTGTTTTTTAGGAAAATAGGTGTAATTCTTGTTGTCAATGAAATAGAAATTAGTCAATGATTATTTGTCCCAAGGGGAAAAAATCAGAGGAATATATAGGGACCTATTTATATTTAAAAGCTGCATAGTACCCTGGACTCCAGGGTCAGACTATCCTGGTTCAAATCCAAGTTCCATCCCTTACTACTTGTGTGATACACTTGATCCCCAAGTTAAAAAACAAAATCTTTTACTTTTTATCTAGACAACGGGCATAATTTTAACATTTACCTCATAGTGTTGTCATGAGAATAAAAGAGCTAATGCTTGAGAATCACTTAACACTATGGCTGACAAGTGAGTGCTAAAAAGCGCTAGCTGTTATTTGACTTTATAATGCACAATTTAATTGGCAAGCAGGATGAAGCAGAAAGGGGAAATGCGAAAGAGGAAAGACTGCCTCTTCTTTTTAACTTGTCTTCATGCACTGATTCCTTTGCATGTCCCCAGCATGCACCTACCTGTCTGGTGGGTTCAATTAGATCAGCTCATTCCAAAGGAGAGAGATAAGAGAAACTGGTTGGTGGGAAACCCAACCGAGTGTGAACAAAGATGCATGTAAGAGGGTCGTCTTCGCAGGATCCTTTATAGTAGAGAAAACTTGGAAATAATCTAAATGTTAATTTATAAAGAACTGGTTATGTCAACTATGGTGCATCTCAGTTAATTCAGCACAATCCCTTCGGAGACTTAGGATAAACGCATCAAAATCATCTTTGATTCTTCCTTTCTCTCACGCTCCACGTGAATACTGTGAGTGAATCTCACTGATGACTCTCAAGATATATTTAGCACATAACTAGTTCTCATTACCTCCACAGCTGCCACCTGATCTTTGGGCACTGTCATCTGTTGTGTAGAAGTTTGCAGTCGCCTTCCCCCTGGTCTCTCTGCTATCACTCTTGCCCCTTCCAGCGACAATGGCATCCTTGCTGACCCATACATCTATTAACTGATTCCTACCTTAGGGCCGTTGTGTGTGCCTGTTCCTGCTGCTTGGAACACTCCTCCCCGTGATGCTCAGAGCTCCCTTCCTCATCTGCTCAAGACCACTTTTCAGTGAGGCCTGCCCCATCTATCCTATTTTTAATTGCAATCTACCCCACTCTGAATTTAATACTTTCTATCCCATTTACTCCACTCTATTTTTTTCCATAGTAATTATCACTTTTAATGTAAGATACATTATTATTTACTTAGCATATTGTCTGCTTTTCTCTGCTAGATTATGAGCTCCATGAAGGAAAGTGTGTTGGCCTTTTATTCCCTGCTTTTGTTGTTGTTTAGTGCTAAGTTCCTAGCACCTAGAATAGTTCCAAGCACACAGTAGGTGCTTAGTAAATATTTGCTGAAGAATGCATGAATGAACTCTTTTTTACAATGGGTTAGTATGAAATTTTAATATTATTGAGGGGAGTCTGTATGTATTGACATAGGAAAATCTCCAAGACATAATTTTATTTTATTTATTTATTTTGAGACAGAGTCTCACTGTGTCCCCCTCAGTAAAGTGTCATGGCATCACAGCTCACAGCAATCTCAAACTCTTGGGCTTAAGTGATTCTCTTGCCTCAACCTCCCAAGTAGCTGGGACTAAAGGTGCCCACCACAATGCCTGGCTATTTTTGGGTTGCAGTTGGCATTGTTGTTTAGCAGGCCCGGGCTGGGCTTGAACCCACTAGCTTTGGTATATGTCTCCAGCTCCCTACTCACTGAGCTACAGGTACTGAGCCTCCAAAACATAATTTTAAATTAAAAAAAAATCAAATTGTAAGGCCATACACAAATATACACACATACCATATAATTTCATTTCCATTTTTTAAAAACCAACAAAACCATCTGTTGGTATCTGCATACATAGATACATATGTGTGTGCATTAAAAAATGGATAAAATATTAGGAAGGACATAGTCTAGATTTACATCAATAGCTTTTTTTGTGGTTTTATAACTTTATTTGATATGTCTGACAAACCCCAGTTAGTTCTCATCCATGTTGACTGTCTGTAGATTTTTGAAAGTGGTAACAGGTACATAAGTAACCAAAGTAGAGAGCTTGTTTGATGAATCTCCATCTTCATTATGTTTTTCAGACAACCACATACAGATACGATATGGGAAATTCCTTATGCCCTTGGCCCAGGCGGCTTTGTTGATCCTGCTATCAATGCTCACATCTGGAGTTCCCATCCTCTTCATGACAAATTTCCAGAATGCCCAAGGGGCAGCTTCTTGAAGCCCACTCCCTGGATGCACTTGTGAATGTTGATGAAGTATTCTCAAGTCACCACCTTGTTGATGGCAGACTGGCCCTTCTTCTCCCCACCCTTCTTTCTGGGAGTCATTCTGCCAGGCTCCAGTTGGAAAGATAGAGCGAGAGGGATTGTGGGAGGAGGAAAGGGGTGGTTGCAAGTATAACTTCCGGGTCATCTCAATAGTTTTATTTTTTAGAAACATCTAAATAGTTGTTTATTTTTGCTTTTTACCTTACCTGTGTCTGTAGATTTTGAGTTTATCTTACAGAACATGCATTCGTGTATTACATTCTTTTCTTTTTCTTTTTTTTTTTTGAGACGGAGCCTCAAGCTATCCCCCTGGGTAGAGTGCCATGGCATCACAGCTCATAGCAACCTCCAACTCCTGGGCTCAAGCAAGTCTCCTGCCTCCGCCTCCCAAGTGGCTGGGACCACAGGCGCCCACCACAACACCCGGCCATTTTTTGGTTGCAGCCATCATTGTTGTTTGGCGGGCCCGGGCTGGGGATTCAAACCCACCACCTTAGGTGTACGTGGCTGGTGTCTTAGCCGATTGAGCCACAGGTGCCGAGCCTGTGTATTACTTTCTGTGTAATGTAGATTATCTAAGTTTGTGTAAATTTTCAAAAAAATTAAATGTACAGAAAGTTTATCACCTTTGTTGTTCTCCAGAGCCAGCTAACCTAAAAAGTTGTTAGTAGAAAGGTTTGAGATGAATCAGGAGTGTCTCTGATCAGGGAATGATTCTTGCCCATTTGGCCTAACCCTACCTCCCCAGACCTTTCTGCAATCCGCTGTGAGCAGTTTGGCAGAAAAGCCATGATTATCTGACTCACTGCTATAGTTTCATCTTCCAGAATAGTGCTTTGGTCTTAGTAGGTACAAAGTGTGTATTGTTTAATTGAAGCTACTCTTTCCTGTCCTCCCGAGCCAGCCGGTCACTCCTTTCCCAGCGCTGTTCTGTGATGCAGCCTCAGTTCCCCCTCCTCCCTGCAGGTGGCAGAGTCTTCTTGGTCTTGAACCAGCCACGCTTACTACAACAGCAGCTCTCAACCCACTGAACAGAGAGGGTGCTTTCCGCAAGTAACTTCCTTTACTATTGTGGAATAAAGTTAACAAATTAAATAATTACCTACAACTATAACTTTAAAAAATTAATATTATGCCCTTGCTCCAATATAAAGAGAAATAAAAGGAAAGTAGTTGGTAATGAAATACTATGCATTATAATAACAAATGCTTGGGTGTGATTTCCCAAGCAGTTATCATGAAACAGTCAGATGTTCTGTCCGTGTCCAGGACTCCTGTGACTGTGGACAGGTCCAGATGCTGTGTGATACAGTTGTAGTATTTAATCAGTGAAATAATTTTCCAAAAATTGTGGACTTCTCTTGGTAGAACTTTGAACAAAACAAAGTACAAAATTTCTTTAATTTATATGCATTTTAACTTTCCCAGATATACTGTGTGTCAAAGCTAAGCTCCTGACTCCCACCAAAAATAAACAGACAACAGCCATATTCTAGGCTCAAATAATTAACAGACAACAGCCATATCCTAAGCTCAATAATTATAAACAGGTGTTATATGTATTCGAGAGTTTGAGATGTGGGCAAGTTTTTGTTTTGTAGGATTTCCCTTCATATTGCAGGATATTTAGCGTCCCTGGCCGTCACTAAATGCCTGCGGTGCTCTTTCACTAAGTACAAGCCTCACGAAAATGTTTCCACCAATTTCCATAATGCCCTCTAGGGGACACTACTGGCCTCCTTAAGAACTTTTAACCAGCTACTTAACAGGGTAGCCACAAGTCGTATGTGGCTATCTGCCTTGAAAGGTAGCTAGTGGGACTACACAACTAAAACTTTAATTTAGTTTACATATAAATTTAAAAATTGACGCTCAGTTCAGTTGGAACAACTTGGGTATGTGAATATACTTTGTCGATATACATTTTATGAAATCATAATACAGATCAAATATTTCTAAGTAAAAGTTTAGTGCAGGGGTCCTCAAACTTTTTAAACAAGGGCCAGTTCACTGTCCCTCAGACCGTTGGAGGGCTGGACTGCAGGCTCCAGGACAAGTCAGCTGCTAAGCAGGACAGGCAGCAGCAGCAAAAACACCTGGCGGGCCAGATAAATGTCCTAGGCGGGCTGCATGTGGCCTGCAGGCTGTAGTTTGAGGACACCTGGTTTAGTGAATGAATTGAGACAGTGACTCTTAAAGTGTAAAATACACAGGGAAGTTTCAAGATTTAGAAGCAAAAAGTACATAGAAGAGCTCACAGATATGTGGGCAGTAAGAGAGCTTTGAGATACCCCCAAATCCAGAAACGTAAAATCTGCACAAATGGAAAGAAATGAAGCCCTTGTAGATTTCTTACATTGGATTGCATTCTGAAATTACAACACTTTGGGTAGGTTAGAGTAAATAAATATTATTGAAATTAGTTTCACCTTTTTTTTTTACTTTTTAAATGTTGCTTCTGAAAAACTTAAAAATACTTATGAAAGGCCAGGTGCTGTGGTTTATGCCTATCATCCCTGTGATTCTGTAATCTAGGAGTCTGAGGCAAAAGGATCGTGTGAGCTTAGGAGTTTCAGACCAGCCTGAGCAAGAGCGAGACCCTGTCTCTGCCAAAAATAGATAAATTAACTGGGTGTTGTGGTGAGTGCTTGTAGTCCCAGTTACTCTGGAGGCTGGGGATTGCTTGAACCCAGGAGTTTGAGGTTGCTGAAAGCTGGGCTGACACCATGGCACTCTGGTCTGAGCAATGAGTGAGACTCATCTTAAAAATAAATAAATAAAAATACAGGTAAAGTCAGACAATTAAGCTCACGAACTCATCCTAAAAAAAGTACTGAATACCTCATTGCTGACTATCACTATGGTCACCTTTGAAGCACTGCCCTTGGGAAGCTATGCACTGCTGCCAGCACCCAGTCCGCCCTGCAGAGTAATTTTGGAACTCTTTTTCTGGAATGGTCATCAGGGCTGTCATCGCACAAGGTCTGAGTATTAAGTTCATATGTAAACTCATCCTAGAAAAAGTGCTTTGAAGGGTGATATTCAGCAATGTAAAATGTGGCATTTTTTTGGATGGGCTTGAGAACTTAATACTGACCTTGTATATAGCTTACATTATAATGCTATCGGGCAGTGCTGGAACAGAGAAAATTCAGGACCATTTGTCAGTCTCTGAGATCTCTTCTTGCATTTCTGCCTCATCAGAATGCACAGTAGGTTAGAAATAAGGAAGAAGTTAGAACATTCTAATTCTTCTGTAGCAGACAAACCAGGAGCCCCAGGGACAGGGTCTTTGAAGGGTAGAATAATCCCAAGGGATTATTATTTTTTAATGAAGTTCCAGATTTGGGCCTGTGGTTTCTGGCAAGGCTAATGTTTTTCCACTACACTCATCCCCTACTGGGTCCTTTGAGAATCTTGCCTTTACATTCTGACGTGGAGGTTTTGGCCTTTGATACAAAGGTTTGTGCCAGTTGTGCTCAGAGGCAATGAGGAAAAGGCATTCCAATGTGCAAGAGAGATGGCCTATCTCTCCATCCTGGAGATTTACAGATAATGCATGTGGTTACATTTCAAAGCAAACCGTGAGCTATCCTCTAAGTCAGAGCTTGGAAAAACCAATCTCATGGGTAGCTAAGATACATGCCAGCCACCCAAGGCCTCACTGATCATATGTTCAGAAATCTGTTATGGATTCTAGACTATAAGACGAGGTAAAATCATTTTCTGTGCATTTTTTTAAAGAAGTCGCCTTTTTCCAGGCAGTGAATTTCATGACGTGAGATACATTAATGGTAAGAAGTGTGAGCTTTGGGGTCAGACCTGGGTTAGAGGCCAAACCACTGACATTTCGCGGCTGTGGGACCATGGGCAGGCAACTTAACCTTTCTGTGTTTTGGTTTCCTGTCTTCCTATCTGAAATATCTCCTTTGCGGGAGATTTTTTTTTTTTTTTGGTAATGAAAGGGTGAGAGTGGGAAGTGGGGACAATTTTTAAGCAGGAAAGCATTTTAGAACAGCATCTCCCGGGCTATTTTCCTTAGTTTTCTGTGAAATTGAATTCCAAAAAGAAAAAGAGTTTTGTGGGGCGGTGCATTTTGGAAATGGTATACAGAGCATCATTTGCTTACCTGTAGTAAAGAAATCAGATTCACGGGGTGGTACCTGTGGCTCAAGGGAGTGGGGTGCCAGCCCCATAGGCCGGAGGTGGAGGGTTCAAATCCAGCCCCGGCCAAAAACTGCAAAAAATAATAAAAAAAAATAAAGAAATCAGATTCACTTGGCTTACCTAGGCATTTCTCAAACTTATTAGGATTTCAACCCCCCCTCCCCCATAACTACTAGCTCTTTAGGATATGATGTGGGAGAAAATGTCTTACCTTCTGGTTAGAGCAC
>CAUYQV010079375.1:0-30052 GCA_963574575.1 Galagoides demidoff
ACCGAGGCTTGATTTATTACTGTTGTATAACCATGACCATTGTGATTTGAGATGTATCTGTTGTCAAGCAAGTTGTAACCCCCCTACCCTAAACTAACCAGCCATGTCCTGCTTCTGTACCAGTATGCTTGCTCAAAATTATAAAGAGCAACCTATCCCCTACTTCGTGGCTGACTGCCTCTCAAAGCGGCAGTCCCTGTGGCAGGTAAAATAAATTACCAATCAATTAACCTAAGTGGGGGTCTGAGTCTATTTCTCCAGGTCCCCTAAATTATTTCAGGACCACCTGTGGTGTAAGCATTACTTGGGCAATTACTATCCCCATGAACATAGCAGAGCCAAGTTATAGAAACTGATACTGCACGGGATGTTATCCAGGTAAAGACTTATGGACATCACTAGGAATGGTCGGCACTAACTGGCCGTTTAGCACACAGAAGCAGAGGTAAGAGTCAAATCGCACAATCAAATGAAATCAAGTCAAACCAAACTAAAAACAGAATCCCTGAGTTTGTATTCGTAAGGTCCGGACCTGGGAGGAGTGCGGAAAGTGATGAGCTGGGGCCCAGCAAGGTGTTTCTACCTGTCCCCGGCACATTCCGGAGCCGCAGGACTGCCGGCAGACCTTCCGGTTAGGCTACTCCCAGCCTGGACCTGGAGGCTCAGGCAGCAGCAGGCTCCGCCCCCGAGAGACGCCTCCTCCTTGTCACAGACCACCCTGGCCTGGTCCCAGAGGTTCAGAGAATTGCTGCAGGGTAGCCGAGCACCTTGGGCCAGTGAGGACTGCAGAGAGGACACCGCAGCAGAGGAGGCGGCTGCCTGGGTGAGTAGACTGATCATTCTGCAGCGAGGCAGTGCTGGGGTGGCTTCCCTGGGAGGGAAGTTAGCGGTCCAAGGAGGAGAGGGAAAGAAGTCTCATTCTTGACTAATACAGTCGGTTTGTAATTTAGGATATCGTGACTACTCTGTTCTCCTCACTTTGAACTGTACAAATCGCATCCTTTAACCCCCTCTATCTGCATCCTGTTCTGAGCTGGGGTCAGAGCTCTAGAGATGTTATGAACCCATCCTAACTGATTTCAGCCTCAAATGTCCTCACTGAAAGACCAAGAAAAAAAATCCAAGAGCCCCAAGAAACCCTATACACCTGATTAAATCAGACACCTTTGTAGACCCTCAATGTCTTCATGGAATCCGAAAACAACCGTAAGGAGGGGTCATGTTCTTTTTAAATCATCTGTTCCTTAGCCTACCACTTTTCTAGTCTTCCTGTCAGAAATCATTTGGTCCTGCCAACTTGTAAAGGAATGTGGGAGGCAATTTACTCTCCCTTCTTCTCTGCAGACTGTTCTGTTTAACAAAATGTCAACTGAAGTAAGTTTTATCTACAGAATGTTATTTTTACATAATTTTTACCTTTTGCCAATTAGATCCACCAGAATCTGCAGGACATAAAGATTTTTGTTGTTCTAACAACATTTTTACACAAAATACAAATGGTTTCAAATAATGTTGGTATTATTTTATGTTTACATTTTATATTCATGTTTATGCACCTAAAAATCCTCTTCCAACTAATTTTAAGATGCTTAAGACACTTAAGAATTGGGGACAGGGAAGGAGGGAAAGGGAGGGGGAGGCAGGGGGGCTTGGTAAGCTCTCATCTAATGGGTACAATGTAAGGGTATACAGCACACCCCCGGGTGAAGGGCTCAACTACAACTTGAACTTTACCTTAGAAACACAAACAATGTAACCTAATCATTTGTACTCACATGTTAATCTGGAGAAAAGGCATTTAAGAATTTTTATTAACTTAACTGTTTTCCTGTTCTTTACAACAAGATTTATTGACCACTTCTTGCCTCAGGAGAATTACTAAGCACGACAGGAAAGAACTCACTTGGGTTTTATATATATATACATCTTGGTTGTTTATAAAACTTAGGTTACACAATTTTCAAATTTTATGAAGAAACAGTTTTTCTTTTTATTAACCTTAATGAAGGGTAGATTTCCAATTTTGTTTTCTGCTACAACAGACTGTTTTTGCTTTGTACTGCAATAGTCTTAAAAGTTAACTCACGTATCTTTTATAACTACCTGAGAGGAATCAAAGACTTTTAGTTGCAAGGAGACCTTAGACACTATTTAGTCCCAAAAAAAAAAAAAATCTCTGAATTTGTTTTTGACCTTTCCTGCTTACATTCTTAACTAGAGCAAACACCAGCCAACCCTAGAATATGCTGTGCCTTGCTCTGGAATCTAGGCCTGATAGCCATCTGGGGCTGCCCACAAACCTGATGGGCCACCATTCCCGAACCGGGACAGAGACCACAATGGCGAGGAAGCACCCCCGGCACACCGCCCCCCCCCCCCCCCCCCCGGGGTTCTCTGTAGCATCCCTGGGCCTGGCCATCCCACCGTCACGCCCACACCAGAGGTCCTCCCGCAGTTGAATGTGCCTGAGCTGTTGCTTACAGCTTAATCCTTGGTCTCCACTGGGTAGATGGCTCCAAACATCCCAGGGAGCACCAGGAATCAAGAGCAGTGCTGTCCAATAGAACTTTCTATGAAGAGGGAAATGTAGACAATAGACACTAACCACATATGGCTATCAAGTATTTGAAATGTGACATGAATAACTAAAAAACTGAATGTTTACTTTCATTTAATTAAACTCATTTGGCTTTAAATAGCTGCACACAGCTACGAGCTACCATATTAGTCAGCACAGGTAGAGAGGTTTAAAATAAGAACTTAGGTGTTGTGAGACGTGGGTGTCACACTCTGGGAACAAGCTCCTCTTTTTATCATTCCCAGGGACTCATTCTGCCTTAAATTGAAGCAGCCCAGCAATTGTCTTGATCTAAAATGTCCACATCCATCTTACTCTCCTCTCCAAGTTAAGTAACTGTCTGCTCTTGTCCTTGGTTCTAAAGCAATAGCATATTATGTTTCATGGTTTCTTCCTATTTCTTTTTCTTTTGTTAATCCAAATTTCTCTAGCATGAGCTAGAGCTCAAGGTGTGGTTTGTGTATTCTCTGGTGCAATAAACTTGGGTGAGGAAGAGAGGTAATGAACTTGAAAAAATGACCTCATGCTTAATGAGTGAGTCTCCCTTTTTCTTCTGCTTTGGAAATCAGTTTATTTAGTGAGCAGTTGTTTTTAAACCTATTCAACGTGTCTGGAAACATGAACAATATATATTCATCAACAACACCAGATTCACTCTGAATATGAATAGTATTTATGAGAAAACAAACTGAATGGGGGCACAAGAAAGAAAAATCAAGAAATAGAAGCGTAGCCTTTAAAAATCTGCCCCCCTCACAACAAAGGAGCTCTCAGCGTGTTGAGCAACTTGAGCAAATCATCATGGTTCCAGGCCACTAGGCAGTTTTCCCCCAGGGTGGGGCTCACAGGGGGCACGCCTTTATATGGAAAGCATTTTGAGGTGAGTTGTGGACTCTCTAAGACAACATCGTTGCTACAGTGGGCAATTGCAGGCCAGGTGCAGTGGCTCATGACTGTAATCCTAGCACTCTGGATTGCCAAGGTGGATGGATTGTTTGAGTTCAGGAATTCAAGACCAGCCTGAGCAAGAGCAAGACCCCATCTCTACTAAAAATAGAAAAACTAGGCGGGCACTGTGGCAGGTGCCTGTAATCCCAGCTACTCAGGAGGCTGAGGCAAAAGAGTCACCTGAGCCCAAGAGTTTGAGGTTGCTGTGAGCTATGACATCATGGCACTCTACTAAGGACAACAAAGTGAGTCTCTATTCCAATAAAATAAAATAAAAAATAAAGTTGCTGCTCTGCCCTCTACCCCTGCCTACCTTTTTAATTCACCTCATCCCAGTTGTTTCGAGCCCTGCCAGATAAAGGGCTCTTAATGATACATGAGAGGTAATAACATGGGAAGGTTTCGGAAGACCACATACTTAAAACAGCTCATCCCTACTGTGGGCTATGAGAAAAGACAGGGAGGGAGGATGCAGCGAGTCCTCAGGACTCAGTCTTCATCCACAGACAGAGCCAGATCCACGCCACCAAATCACAAGTCAGGAGGTTCATCCTTGTAGGTTTCTGTTGGTCTCTCCTTCTCATGACATCTTCCCTCTCCCTTTGAAAACTCAGTAGGAGAAGCCATCGATAAAATCATTCACCACTAGGCACTAACACTGATGGCTCATGAAACTTAGTGTGCCGCTTTCATACGTATTTGCATTTTAATCAGGAACAAAAGAGCAGTTCTATAATTGTGGAATTTCAGAAATTAGGGTGAGGAGGGAGGAAAACTTTGAATGAAGGGAGAGGGTGGAAGGCTTTCTTCCTGGCAGCTTTGTTCCTGTGACTCCCTTTCTGGCTTAACACGGAAGGAAAAAGGTAGGCTCAGGGGACGAGCATCAGGAGTTTCTCTTAATCTTAAAGAGACATAAAGGAGGGTGGAGCCTCCCTACCTTAAAAAAGACGAATGATTAGTACAAACTCAATGCAAGGCTGGCTTAAGAGTAAAAAGATCTGGACTTGAATGCTGACGCTGCTTGGAAGACCTCAGTGATCATCAGCAGTCATGTCCTGTCCGTGAGCAGGAGCCTCAGGAGCCTGCTTTCCTGACCTGTGAATGTGGGGGCTGACCACCAAGCCTCGAAATTTTCAGCCAGAAATGACGTTTTATCAGGCTGTGAATGGGCACATGGCCAGTAACTGCCTGAGGATGAATGACACCTTGGTTTCTCCTGAATTACATACCTTCTAAGGCAAATAAAAACTTCCAAAGTGTAGTCATTGACTTCTAGGGGTATGTCATTCAACTCATTTTAGAGTTTATAATTTTGCTTGCTAAGGCAGTTCTTTGTCAAATTAGTTTTTTGATATGTGACAATCTATCCTTTTGTTGGTTCAGAATAAATGATTATACTTGGGTGATGAAAAGAGGCAACAACATCATAAATAGGATCACCATGGCAGAGTCTGGGCGAGAAGAAAAGCCATACACACATATCATATCCACATGGGGTGAGTGTCCCCGGAGGGCTATTTGCTAAGGACAGAGATAGGGATGTAAGATAGGAAAGATAATTCTGGGCAAGGAAAGTGGGGGGTAAGAAGAGGTTTTGTAGTTGGGCTTAGAAGATGGTAAATAGTTCAACAGGCAGAAATGGGAGAAGACATTCCAAAGAAAGAGGCAACCTAAGCCAGCCTTGAAACACAGTCACCACGGAGGCAGTGGAATCTGGCAAGCAGGCCATTTGGAAGCTGGTTGGATACTCCCTTGAATCCATGCAAGCTGACGAATTTGTATTTATCTCTTATTTATCTCCACTGGCTAGATGGAGAATAAATGGTTGGGTCTGGCCAAGTAGTGTAGACTATTCTATTAGGATAGAATAGGAGCAAATCTGGAATTGAAGAAACTAGTCAGCAACAGAGCTTGAGTGGACAAGAAAAACCATCTAACAATAGGAAGTAAGAGAGAGTCAATGGCTGAGCTTGTGAGTGGAGAGGGAGCTATCTACTGCCCTACTTTAAATTTGGGCTACAGAGAACCTTCGAAGGTTTTTGAGCAAGGGAGTGATATAAATTCAGAACTGTGTTTTAGGACAGTGGATCTCAAGACTGATTAAGTGGCTGGCACATAGAAGGCATGTTTGTTTATCTTTGTGGAATACCAGCAAGTGTTGATATACTAAATTTAAAATAAGTAGATTGGCCCTTTGGCTGGAGACACCATCTTCCAGTAATTCACCAAAATGACAAACACAAAGGAAAAGAGGAGAGGGAAGGGGCACTGTTCAAAAAGACATGCCACACAAATGTCACCAAGGCAAAACTGCAAGAGTCTACAATGTTACCAGCATGCTGCTGGCATTGTTGTAAACAAGTTAAGGGCAAGATTCTTGCCAAGAGGATTAATGTTTGTATTGAGTATAGTAAGCACTCTAAGACCCAAGATAGCTTCCTGAAACACATGAAGAAAAATGGTCAATGTGTGAAGAAAAATGATCAGAAAAAGAAGGAAGCCAAAAAGAAAAGTACCTGGGTTCAACTGAAGCTCCCGCCTGCTCCACCCAGAGAAGCCCACTTTGTGAGAACCTGTGGAAAGGAGCCTGAGCTCCTGGAACCCACTCCCTATGAATTCATGGCATAACAGGCATATAACATAGCACACAGGAAAACCAATGGAACCATGATATCAGGTACTAGAACCTATTTATTCCCCATGAATTCATGGCATAATAGGTATACAGCACAGCACTAATAGCCTATTATTACTGTAAAAATGTTTCTTGTCACTCACTAAAAGTGTGGATTTTTTTTAAGTTCACTCTGGAAGTATTGTGAGGAATGGAAAAAGAAATCTTTGAATCCGTCTGAGCTAGGAGCTGGCAGTGGAAAGTGTAAAGAAAGGGTAAAATGGTCTTAGGTAACATCAGAAAATTATCATATTTGTTTCTATCAAAAATATAAATCCAAGGCCAGGTGTGCTGGCTCACACCTGTAATCCCAGCACTTTGGGAGGCCAAGGCAGAAGGACTGCTTGAGGCCAGGAGTTACAGACCATCCTTAGCAACATATAGAGACCCCTATTTCTATAAAAAAATTAAAAATGAGCAGAGCACAGTGGCACATCTGAAGTCCCAGCAACTCGGAGGCTGAGGCAGGAAGATGGCTTGAGCCCAGGAGTTTGAAGCAGCAGTGAGCTGTAACCATACCATTACACTCCCAACCTGCGTGAGAGAGTGAGACACTATCTCCAAAAGTAAATAAATATATACTTTTCCTTTGGTAGAAATCTTGTTGCCTTTCCTCTAATTATGCCAAAAATGCAACACTTGCTAGAGACCCCTCAAACTTCTGTACTTCGGAAGTAAACTCACTTGTTTCAGCTTTTAAGGGCCCTTTCCTAGAAGTCTTCCATTGAGTGGGGGGGACTCTTTGACACAGACTATATACATTTCCTTCTTATAAATATATATTTATATATGGTAAATATATATAAATATATGTGTGTGAATATACATAGTTTTATTTATGTAAATATATATGTAAATACATGTAAATACATGCAAGCTAAGGAGTTTGTATATCTACATATACTTTTATATATATATAAAATTAATCGATCCAAATTGAAACAGTGTATTACACAAGGTTCTCCATAGAAATAGAACCAATAGGATACATGAAAAGAAACAAAAAGATGAATTTTAAGGCATTAGCTCATTGATTATGAGGGCTGGCACTCCAAAATCTGTACAGCAGGTTGTCAGCCTAAAGATTCTGGGAAATGCTAATGCTGATTGGTCTTAAAGTTGAAATCTGCAGATTGAAAACTCAGGGTTTCTATGTTACAGTCTGGTGGTAGAAATGCTGTTTCTTCAGGAAACATCAGTCTTTGCTCTTAAGGCCTTCAGTTAATTAGAGGAGGTCTACTAGGTTACAGAGGAGAATAATCTTCTCCAGGTCTACCAACTTAAATGTTAATAACATCTAAAAATTATCTTCACTGGTGTTTGACCAAACAACTGAGCACATATCCTGGTCAAGTTGACTCATAAAGGTAACCACACAGGTGTCCATTATAATATTTCCATACCAGCTAGACAGAGACAAAACTGAAGTTATTACATTAACTAAGGCACAAAACTACTGCAGGGCCCTAGAGAACACCATAGTCTAGAGAATACCATAGTTTATATTCTGTATATAGAGGAATAAATATTTGTGTTGTTTTGTTCTTTCTCCATACCTGGCCTCTCTGGGAAGGTCAACAAATTCATAATGTCTTTTTCTTTTTTTAAATAAGCATTGATGTGGAACTTTGTCAGAGTTTTTTTTGTTTGTTTGTTTGTTTTTTGCTGTTTTTGGCCAGGGCTGGGTTTGAACCCTCCACGCTCAGCATACAGGGCTGGCACCCTACTCCTTGAGCCACAAGCACCATCCCAAAGTTTTTCTTTTTTTTAACTTAAAAAGAACTTCATTGGTCTGGTCCTATGCACATTTACTGGCCTTGAAAGAACGCTAAAAGATCAGCCAGATCTGATCTTCTCCTTTTATAGAAATCATGTCACTTTTCCACTAATTGTGCCAGGAATGGAACTTTTCAGGGACCTTTGCTAGAAGTCTTCTATTGAGTCGGCGGGGGGGGGGGGGTCTATTTGACACAGAATATGTAGTACCAGTTTACACATTGTGACCAGGTTTTCCAACTTGACTCTTAAGTGTTCTCTAACTCCTTGGGTACCAGCCTTCTGACCTTAGTTATTTGCCTACATCTTTCTCTTCTCTTAGTTCTATAATAGTGGTTTATAACCACTCTGGGGCTGGCTGTGTGGTTTGGAGGTTTAAAAGTGGTGAGATGTCCTGTGAGCCCAGAACAACTGGGCTTTTGATCATTTTATGTACTAGATATTTAAATCATGTTTCCCTATTTTCTTTGAAAACATGGTTCTGTGCTTTAAAAATAATGAAACCGGCTCGGCGCCTGTGGCTCAATGGGCTAAGGCCCCAGCCACATACACCTAAGGTGGTGGGTTTGAATCCCCAGCCTGGGCCCACCAAACAACAATGACAGCTGCAACCAAAAAATGGCCGGGTGTTGTAGCGGGCGTCTGTGGTCCCAGCTACTTGGGAGGCAGAGGCAGGAGACTCGCTTGAGCCCAGGAGTTGGAGGTTGCTATGAGCTGTGATGCCATGGCACTCTACCCAGGGGGATAGCTTGAAGCTCCATCTCAAAAAAAAATAATGAAACCAATCACTATTCTATCTGCTTGGAAAAAACTGAGACAAAAGTAAACAGCATTACTATTGAGGAACTAATACCATATTAGAACCTCATATACATTCTCATTTAATTCTCACGGTAACTCTTGAAGTTAGGTATTACTCTACTCATTTAGATAACATTCAACAAAATTAAGTAACTTCCTGGGGTCACAAAACCACTAAGTGGCAGAGCTAAGATTCAAAGCCAAGTCTGTCCAGAGCTCAGACCCTCTCTATTTCACCATGCTCTCTAACCTGTTCTGCGGTAAAGTTCTGGGCAAATCCTCAACTTCTGTATTCACTCGTTCATTCAAATAAGCACTTATTTCTTTACCCTTTTATTTAGCCAAATAATTGAGTGCCTACTATGGGCTGGGGACTGAGCCAATATGGACCTAGAAAGACAAATAAAACAGGGCCCTAGTGACTTCTCCTGCCTGGGAGACCCTGGCAGAGAAGTGCAGGAAGCTCCTCGTAGTTTGGCATCAGGG
Organism: Galagoides demidoff; assembly: GCA_963574575.1. Lineage (NCBI taxonomy): Eukaryota > Metazoa > Chordata > Mammalia > Primates > Galagidae > Galagoides > Galagoides demidoff. The sequence continues at coordinate 9,264 of CAUYQV010079375.1, forward strand.
CAAAGAATGTAGGAGGGGAGCACAGCAGAGCCCCCGCTGAGGGGTTTCTGTGTCAGGAAGAGAGTGGCCCTAGCAAAAGGACAACTTTGGAGGTCCTCTCTGCATCACGTCACAGTCCAGAGCAGAGGCCTCAGAGCTGGCTGGGGAGGGATGCAGCCCACACATGCTACGGCTGCTGAGGATGCTGATGGAAGGCGAGAACAGCCACTTGGTACCGACTCTGACCACAGGCCAAGCACCAGTAGGAAGTTTTCTTCTTTTTCCCCATGAATTCACCCATGGAAAATAAGAAGCACAATATGAGTAAATTGGTGTAAGGCCTCCAGGCCCCTCTAGCAGAGCAGCCCCTGGTCTGTGAACAGAAGGAAGGCAAAAGAGGGCCCCTTCTTCTTTCAACCCAGGAGCCCTTGGAGGTGAGGCCAGTCACTGTTAAAACCTCCTTTCTCAAAGCCACATATGGTGGCTCACACCTATAATCCCAGCACTTGGGAGACAGAGACAGGTGGATCGCCTGAGCTCTCAGGTTCGACACCAGCCTGAGCCAGAGTGAGACCTCATCTCTAAAAATATCCAGGTGTCATGGCTGGCACCTGTAGTCCCAGCTAGTTGGGGAGCTGAGGCAAGAGAATCACTTAATGGCTCGGCGCCTGTAGCTCAAGTGGCTAAGGCACCAGCTGCATATACCTGAGCTGATGGGTTCGAACCCAGCCCTGGCCGCCAAACAACAATGATGGCTGCAACCAAAAAATAGCCAGGTGTTGTGAGGGTGCCTGTAGTCCCAGCTACTTGGGAGGCAGAGGCAGGAGACTCGCTTGAGCCCAGTAGTTGGAGGTTTCTGTGAGCTGTGATGCCACAACATTCTACCAAGGGCAGCAAAGTGAGACTCTGTCTTAAAAAAATATGATAAAATAAAATAGAAAATAAAACCTCCTTTCTATGCCCCGGGGTCACTGGCGCATAAAGCAAACCATAACCCAATACCAAAACCATGCCCTTCTGAAATATCACCTGGTTGTAATTAATAATTTCTTATGTGTTTAAACAATCTCAGTGTTTACCAGTCACTTCTGCATCTTTCATCTCATTTAGTAATCACAGTAGCCCCAGCAGATAAGTCGTGTTCTACCCACTTTACAAACAAGGAAGCAGATGCTAAGGGGACATTGCCCAGGACTACATGGCAATGACAGCACAAGGCTAGGACTCGAACTCTGGTATTCTGGTGCCAAGTGCAGTGTGTCCACCAACCACAGCCTCTAGACAGGAAGCCTGCACTTAACTCTTGACATTTGCTGCACCCCGACTCCTCTTGACATTTATGGGTGTTTGAGGGGTCGGGGTGCAGCAGATGTTTTTAATCCTCTGACATGAACCAAGGAGAGGCTATGACATGCTGACTTTTTCATTGACTTGGGCCTTGTACCTTTTACTTCCAAGAATTCTGGTCCCAGGGGCTGTTGGTGGGACAGCTGCAGGTTTGTGATGGATCTAAATAGGTCTTCTGGAAAAGCACATGGGTGCAGTGCAGTGTTGAGGGACCCAGGGGACAAGACACTACAAAAGTGAGTGAAGAAAGGCCAGGGAGGTGGGGAACCTGTGGCCTTCTGGATCCTTGAGTGCAGCCTTTTGGTTGAATCCAAATTTTATAGAACAACTCCTTTGTTTTTCTTTTTTTTTTTTGCTTAATAAACCTTTATTTTTGTTACTAATACTATCATTATACTCATTTTTTATTAAATCATAACTGTGTATATTAATGCATTAATGGGGTACAGTGTGCTGATTTTATATGCAATTTAGAATGCTTACATCAAACTGGTTAACCTTCACCTCACTTAGTTGTTGTGTTAAGACATTTGTACTCGGCTCGGCGCCTGTGGTTCATTCGGCTGGGGCGCCAGCCATGTACACCCAAGGTGGTGGGTTCGAATCCCCAGCCCAGGCCCACCAAACAACAATGACAGCTGCAACCAAAAAATGGCTGGGCGTTGTGGCGGGCGCCTGTGGTCCCAGCTACTTGGGAGGCAAAGGCAGGAGACTCGCTTGAGCCCAGGAGTTGGAGGTTGCTATGAGCTGTGATGCCATGGCACTCTACCCAGGGGAACAGCTTGAGGCTCCGTCTCAAAAAAAAAAAAAAAAAAAAAAAAGAAAAGATGGCAACAATGACAACTACAACAAAAAAATAGCTTGACGTTGTGGCGGGCACCTATAGTCCTAGCTACTTGGGAGGTTGAGGCAAAAGAGTCACTTGAGCCCAAGAGTTTGAGGTTGCTGTGAGCAACCTCACTTTGTCACCCTTGGTAGAGAACTGTGGCATCATAGTGCACAAGAACCTCAAACTCTTGGTCTCAAGTGATTCTCTTGCCTCAGCCTCCCAAGTAGTTGGGACTACAGGTGCCCGCCACAATGCTCAGCTATTTTTATTATTATTATTATTATTATTATTATTATTATTTCGAGACTGAGTCTTACTTTATCACCCCTGCTAGAGACTGTGACATCCTAGCTCACAGCAACTTCAAACTCTCTTGGACTCAAGTGATTCTCTTGCCTTGGCTTCCCACTAAGCTGGGAATACAGTTGCCAGCCATAACGCATGGCTGTTTTTAGAGGCAGGGTGTCACTCTTGCTCAGTCTGATCTCGAACCCGTGAGCTGTGAGCTTAGGCAGTCTGCCCACCTTGACCTCCCAGAGTGCTAGGATTACAGGTGTGAGCCATCTCAGCCAGCCTTTTGGCTATTTTTAGAGATGGGGGTCAGGGGTCTCACTCTAGCTCAGGCCGATCTTGAACTCGTGAGCTCAGGCAATCCACCTACTTTGGCCTTTCAGAGTGCTGGGATTACAGGCATGAGCTACCATGCCTGGCCTAGATAAGAGGAATTCTTTACTTGATCATGTCATTTGACTACAGAAAAATCACAGTGGCTATTATCTCCCATATGGAGTAAAAACTCTAAGTTTTAAGATTCCTTGACAGTAGTCCCTATTCTAATCTTTTTTTTTTTTTTTGAGACAGAGTCCCCCTGGGTAGAGTGCTATGGCATCACAGCTCACAGCAACCTCCAACTCTTGGGCTCAAGCGAGTCTCCTACCTCCGCCTCCCAAGTAGCTGGGACCACAGGCGCCTGCCACAACGCCTGGCTATTTTTTTTGGTTACAGCCATCATTGTTTGGCGAGCCCGGGCTGGATTCGAACCTGTCATCTTAGGTGTATGTGGCTGGTGCCTTAGCCACTTGAGCCACAAGCGCCGAGCTTCTTCTAATCGTATTTTCCAAACTTCCACAGTTCTACGGTTGGGATCATCCCATTGTCTTCACCTTTTTTTTTTTTTTTTTTTGAGATAGAGTCACACTTTGTCAACCTTGGTAAAGTGCTGTGGCATCATAGCTCATAGCAACCTCAAACTCTTGAGCTCAAGCTATTCTCTTGCCTCAGCCCCCCAGTAGCTGGAACTACAAGCTCCCATTACAACACCCGGCTATTTTTAGAGACAGGCTGTCACTCTTGCCCAGGCTGGTCTCAAATCTGTAAACTCAGGCAGTCTACCCACATTGGCCTCTAACAGTGCTAGGATTACAAGCATGAACCATCACCTGGCCTCCATCCTCCTCTTCCATGTTCCTTCCCTGCTCTGGTTACAGAGTTGCAGCTGAAGTTTCACATTATTCTCTGGCTATTGCAGCCTATCAGCCTTTCCTTATTTCTGTTAGGTATTATATGTATGTGCATACACATTAATATTGTTTTTATGTAAACTTCTATTCCTTTTCACATTTATCATTTCCATATTATTTCATCTGTCATTCTTGACCAAAATCATAAGGATCTTCAGGGCAAGCCCACTATCCTCAGTGTTGAATCCTCTAGGATCTGTGCCCGCGGCATTGGATTATAGATCAGAGCGCCATCTTTGAAATTGGTCCACTGGATGTGTGTCTTGGCTCTGTTAGTTACTACTTGTGTGACTCTGAGCAAGTACTGAACCGCTAATAGCTTCACTAAAGCAAAGATAATAGCAGTATTTTCCCCTTAGTTTTATTAGGATTAAATAATATATAAGGATTAAATACAGTATATATAAATCCTCAGTATATATAAATATATATATAAGGATTATATATATATATAAATATATATATATAAGGATTAAATACAGTATATATAAATCACTACCACATTGCCTGGCATCTGATAAACATTCAGGAAATGTTCCTATAATTATATCCTTACTGATTAAACTATATTTTCTGCTAAGAAGTCTTTGAGCATTTTAAATCTGCTATAGGTCTTGGCTGATGGTTTGAGGATTGGTGTGACTGAATGGCTCGAGCCTCTGGAAGCAAAATCTGCTGTTGAACTTGTGCAGGAATTTCTGAATGGTATGTTGTTTTTCTTAACTAAGAATTTATACTTACTATATTTATAAGTTGTTTCATTAGGCTTGTTATTCTTTTTAGTCAGTATGTGTATACACACGTATAAAGCTGTGAGATCCGTTATGTTCAGAAGGGCAGCTTTTATTCTAAAGTGCTAATGGTAAAGATGTAAATAATTCTAAAAATTTATAAGATTAAAATTTATATGACATAACCATATATGTGATTGTAGGAAGAGAGGGATGAAACAGTAATATTTCGAGTGCCTGGAATGTGCCCAACATTGTGTGCCAGGGGCTTTCTTGTTACCTCAGTTCATCCTCACACCCCTTCCTGATAAGTATCTATTTCTGCCTTTGCTGGAAAGTTCAGTAACTTGCTAAAATCCCTAGTTATACTTCTGTTATTCCCATTTGTCATTTGAAAATAGGATGGAAATAATTTGGAAAACTAAAAAATGAAATGAAGAGTTAATAAACTTTTGCCACTTTCTAGATTTAAATAAGTTGGATGGATTTGGTGATTCTACAAAAAAAGACACAGAGGTAAGTGATTATTTTCAGTTTAGAAAATTACACTGAAATAGCTTTTAAAATTTGGTTGTAGTGGTATCTTTCAAGTGGATCTGATATGGTCAAGGCAGCATTTTATGAGTTGTTTTTGTTGGCCTTTCATGGCAGCACTGGTTATCATTTTCTTTAAGAACTGATAATTTTTTCTTTTGAGATGGAGTCTCACCCATCCTCCTGGATAGAGTGCTAAGGCTTCATCAGTCACAGGAATCTCAGACTCTTGAGTTTGAGCAATTCTCTTGGCTCAACCTCTTGAGTAGCTGGGGCTACAAGCACAAGCCACAATGCCCAGCTAGTTTTTCTATTTTTAGTAGAGACGGGTCTTACTCTTGCTCAAGCTGGTCTCAAACTCCTGAGCTGGAGCAGTCCACCCACCTCGGCCTCCCAGAGTGCTAGGAGGCTACAGGTGTGAGCCACTGTGCTGATACATATTTTTAAAGAGAGCTAATACAGGCCAGGTGCAGTGGCTCACACCTATGATCCTAGCCCTCTGGGAGGCCAAGGTGGTTAGATAGCCTGAGCTCACAGGTTCCAGACCAGCCTGAGCCAGAGCAAGACCACATCTCTAAAAATAGTTAGGTGTTGTGGAGGGTGCCTATATTCCCAGCTACTAGGGCAGCTAAGGCAAGAGAATCGCTTGAGCCCAAGAGTTTGAGTTTGCTGTGAGCAATGATGCTACGGCACTCTACCAAGGTTACAGACTGAGACTCTGTTTCAAAAAAAAAAAAGAAAGAGAGAGAGAGCTAATACATATGTATTTCTAGTTGCTGAAATGCAGAAAAATAATGAATATGTCAATATACTATAAGATGACATTATTGTAGTATCTTAATATAAGATGATTTGTTACTATGCCATAGGATGGTATATTACATTAGCTAAGTATGTTTTCATTTGATGAAGAGGAAAATGGCAACAAAAGTAATTTAGTAATTTTTTGCATGGAAGGAAAACTGAATACTTGCTCTTAGACATTAAAATTTTAAAACAATTTTAAAGGTCCAGTTTTTCCACTATGTATTGATTTGTGTCTCCTCCTTTGTGAACGAAGTTATAGAAAATGCATTCACATATTTTTGTATGTTGATGAATCCATAATTTCTCAGAACAGCATTTGAAAGGTTAAATTGTTTAACATTAAAAAAAAAAAATGATGGCTCCGCGCCTGTGGCTCAGGTGGCTAGGGCGCCAGCCACATACACCTAGGGTGGTGGGTTCGAGTCCGGCCCAGGCCTGCTGGGCAACAATGACAGCTGCAACCAGAAGAATGGCTGGGCATTGTGGCGGGTGCCTGTGGTCCCAGCTACTTGGGAGGCGGAGGCAGGAGACTTACTTGAGCCTGGGAGTTGGAGGTTGTTGTGAGCTGTGATGCCACAGCACTCTACCCAAGGGGACAGCTTGAGGCTCTGTCTCAAAAAAAATTAAATTAAATTAAATTTTAAAAAATGATATTCTCTGAAGCTTGTTCCTGTTTCAGACAGTGAAGCAAGACACTGTTGCAGTTGATCGTTCAGTCAAGCGTCTCTTCAAAGTACGGAGTGATCTTGATTTTGCTGAGCAACTATGGTGCAAAATGAGCAGTAGTAAGTGTCCATCATGATTAAAATTTTCCTGTTATTTCTTAGGTTTTTTTTTTTTAAGTCTTTTGGAAATAATATGGTTTGTATCACTAGTCTTTTTCTTTTTATAATTTTATCACTAGTCTTATGTGGAAGTCTGGTTCCACACTTATTTTATCTAGTCCATTTTTGATTATGTATTGGCACATTCTGCTTATATTAAGACAAGGCAATGTGTAGAGTCTGTTCTTTTCTCCTGGCTTTCTCCTCTCCCCAAGACACCAAACCAAGTCCAGGATCCTTCCTTTTTTTTTTTTTTTTTTGAGACAGAGCCTCACTGTGTCGCCCTAAGTTGTGAGTGCTCTGGCGTGATAGCTCACAGCAACCTCAGTCTCTTGGGCTCAAGAAATTCTCTTGCCTCAGCCTCCCAAGTAGCTGGGACTGCGAGGCCTGGCTAGTTTTTCTATTTTTAGTAGAAATGGGGTCTTGCTCTTGCTCAGGCTGGTCTTGAACTCCTGAGCTCCAGCAGTTCACTCACCTTGGCCTCACAGAGTACCAGGTTCACAGGTGTGAGCCACCATTGCCTGGCCAAGATAAGTAAAAGCCTTTCTAAGTATAAAACTAAGGTACTTTTTATGCTATATTTATGTGAATAAATATATATACCTTAGTGAAATTATTATTAGAATAAAGAAAAGATATTCTTAAATATTTTACTGTGTTATTTTTTGTCATTCCGAGTTTGATTTTTTTCCTTCAGAAATGCATTCCTTTGTTTTTGCCTCTTTAATTTCTTGTCCCTTTGCTCACCCATAAAGTACAGATTCTTGTCTTCTGCTTCATTCATGTATCCTTAAGATTAATGGCATATTTATTCTACAGAAGTACACTGAAAATAATGTTTGACTTGTTTTCCAAGGTGTGATTTCATATCAGGACTTGGTAAAGTGTTTCACATTGATCATCCAGAGTCTACAACGTGGTGACATCCAGCCATGGGTAGGTTTAGTATTGTGTGTTAGAGCATTTTCTCAGAAGCATAGCATGGTGGTTAAAGGCATAGGCTCTGAAGCAGACTGCCTATTTTAATTCCAACTCTGCTACTTTCTAGCCATGTAAACTTGGGCAGGTCCCTTTATTTTTCTGTGCCCCGATGTCCTCATCTGCAAAATAGAAGTAGGAACAGTACCTATGTTACTTATAGTGGTGTTTCAAGATTAATTTAATGCACATAAAGCATCTAGTACCTAGCTCATAGTTAAATGCTCAGTATGTGTTAGCTACTAACATTGTCATTGTTAACTGTTGTTGTGAATGAGTATTCTCATGGACTATTGATGTGAATACAAACTGGGGACTCTCTAAAAAGTAATTTGGATGATGTATTGAGATCTTCAAAATGTATCATGGCCTTTGAACCAATAAATCCTATGTTAGGATTCATCCTAAATCATACACATAAATATATATTGAGACTATGTATCCAATAGTCATCATAGCCTCATTTATAGCAGCAAAAAATTATAAATGACCTAAATTTCCCTTGTTAATGGGATGGCTAAGTAAGTAATGATATAACCACACAACCACTCAGGTAATAGTTGCTAAAAAATGATGCTGACATGTGATATGGGGTTAATGCTTCTAATGTTCAGGGAAAAGAAAGTATAGATAGTTGTATAACAATATAAATTTTGGAAGGAAAAATCTAGAAACAAGTATGCTAATATCTTAATGGTAGTTATCTCTGGTAGAAAGGTTACAAATGACTTTTTTCAACTATATTATATATTTCAATACCTTATTAATTTTATACAGTAAATTTGTGCTACTTTTATAATCAAGAAAGAACTAAGAGGGCCAGGCACGGTGACTCAGGCCTATAATCCTAGTGCTCTGGGAGGCTGAGGCAGGTAGATTGCTTGAGCTCAGGAGTTTAAGACCAGTTTGAGCAAGAGCGAGACCCTGTCTCTACTAAAAATAGAAAAACTGAGGTAAGAGGATCATTTGAGCCCAAGAGTTGGAGGTTCCTGTGAGCTATGATGACACCATGGTACTCTACCCAGTGCTACAGTTTAAGACTCTTGTCTCCCCGCCCCCAAAAAAGAGCTAAGTAAAAAGTTAGAAACAAAAGAATTTCTCATTTAATGGGAATTATTTTAAATACTGTGGCTACCAATTCATAACTATAAAAATTAGAAACTGCGGGCAGCGCCTGTGGCTCAAAGGAGTAGGGCACCAGCTCCATATACTGGAGGTGGAGGGTTCAAACCCAGCCCCGGCCAAAAACTGCAAAAAAAAGAAAAGTTAGAAACTTCCATAGATGTGAACCAAAGGTACACTCCGGAGCAAAGGCATGCAAGCGCTGCCTAACTGGGCAGTCATGATTCTAAGCATTTTAGTTTGGGCCATTGAATTTCTCTTGAGAGCTCTGTGTTTGTGAGATGTTTACAAGTGTAATCCTACCATGTCTTATGAATGCAAATGAAGGGAAACTAGTTTTTAATGCAATAATGCAAAAGATTATGATGGAAGTTAAAGTAGAGAAATAGGAAGTAGTGAGGAAATGACATAATTTATGTATATTTAAAATGAATGATTTAACACTTGGAATACATATTAAATCTATAATTTCATAGGTTTTTTAATTTGTAAATCATCAAGTTAATGTGTTGGATAGTATGGCTGATAAGGAGTTCCTTATGCCCCATGCATGGATCATTGAGGGAGAGAGAGTTTGTTTTTCTACAGCAACAAATTTTGGTAGATGAAGATGATCAAGTTTGGAAAAGATGCCCAACAGCAACTTAAATCCTCCTTAAATTCTCCTCCTTCAGCCAGGAGGAGAAGAATTCCTTGTAAAGCTTCAAAGAACCAATTCTGATTTCCTTTTGGTGGAATTATATCCAAGGGTGTTAAGTTTAAACCCTTCATAATTGCTTTGGAGTTAAACAGATGAAGTAGAGATGGCATTTTAGAGACTGACATGTTTGTAACAGGGGAGTTTTTTGTTCAAATCATTTATAGTATCAGGAGACTAAGAACGTTAGCTTATAATTTTTAACTTGTAGCTAATGCAATTTCTCTTTTGCTTACTGGATTTATTTATATTTTTATTTATGGTTTTATAAATTTATATTTTCTTGATTTTTAGCTCCATAGTGGGAGTAACAGTTTACTAAGTAAGCTCATTCATCAGTCTTACCATGGAACTATGGACACAGTTTCTCTCAGTGGAACTCTTCCAGTTCAAATGCTTTTGGAAATTGGTTTGGACAAACTGAAGAAAGATTATATTAGTTTTTTCATAGGTAAGTCTCTTCTCCAGCTTTAGAAATTAAAAGACACATCATAGTTCTCAACCAAAGATAGTTTTTGGCTTGCCCCAATCATTTGTAGTCCTGGCTTTGTACCTGATTCACCATGAGACAAGCATAAATTAAATATACCTATAATTTTTGTTTATTTGTTTGTTTTTAGTTTGAACATTTGAGATTCTATGATGTTAGTGTAGTAAATAAACCTTTTTAGTTGTTTAAATATCCAATACTTGGGCTGGGCTCAGTGGCTGACGCCTGTAATCCCAGCACTTAGAAGTCCCAGTTCATGAGTTTGAGACCAGTCTGAGCAAGAGCGAGACCTCATCTCTAAAAAAAAAAAAAAATAGCCAGGCATTATGGCAGGTGCTTATAGTCCCAGCTACTTGGGAGGCTGAAGCAAGAGAATTGCTTAAGCCCAGGAGTTTAAGGTTGCTGTGATCTATGATGCTATGGCACTCTACAGATAGTGACAAAGTGATACTCTGTCTCAATAAATAAATACTCAATACTTCGTTATTTTTATTACGGGTAAGCTGTGATCATTTTTAGAATAAATATTAGTGTATGTTTACAGTATAAAGCCAGAAAATTTGACTCTTTGTGAGAAAATAGCCTGACCATCTTTTTTATAAGTAAACTGAAAAATTTTACGTATGTTCCTTAACATGTAATATACAGTACCTAAAGCTTATTTGCATATGTGTGTTCTTTCTTAATAGGTCAGGAACTTGCATCTTTGAATCATTTGGTGAGTTTTTTTTTCTTATTAAAGCATAGCTGTATATATTAATGCAATCATGGCGTACAATGTGCTGGTTTTATATGCAATTTGAAATATTTTCATCAAACTGGTTAACATAGCCTTCACAGCATTTTCTTAGTTATTGTGTTAAGACATTTATATTCTATACCTAGTAAATTTCATGTGACCCTTATAAGATGCAAAAATATGGAACGCTTCACAAATTTGCGTGTCATCCTTGCTCAGGGACCATGTTAACCTTCTCTGTATCATTTCGATTTTAGTATATGTGCTGCTGAAGCAAGCATGAGTTGTTTTTTTTTTTTTTGGGCTGGGGCCAGGTTTGAATCCACCACTTTCCGTATATGGGGCTACGCCCTACTCCTTTGAGCCACAGGTGCCACCCGAGTTATTTATTTATTTATTTTTTAATTCTAAGGTTTTCCTTGTATTCAGTCATTCTGCATACAGTTATTAAGTGCCTATAATATGCCAACCTCTGTCCTAAATCCTAGGAGACAGATAAAGAAGACAGATAATGCCCTTAATTATTATTGCCTAGTAAGAAAGATAGAAAGGTAGTCCATTCAGTGTCACTTCTCATTCTCTATAAATTTATAATGCTGGCATATAGTTGTATCCTACTCAATGCCAGTGTACTATCACAAATTTTATTTATCTACAATGGTTACAGAATGCCTTTCTGTGATTCCTATAAAGGAATGTTTGTTTTATATTCTCTTAACCCACTATATTTAAAGGATTATTATCCAAGAACTTTATGATTATCTTTAATATATTGGTTCAAAAGATACTTCTGGGTTTTATCATTATCTACTTTGTCGTATTTTTCTTGTCCATTAATTCAAAAACTTTGGGAGATTGAACAGCACCAGTACTGACATTTGACAGTCATTAGAAAATCCTTCTAAAAATGAAATTATATCCTCATTTGTCTCTTATAATAATACATGATAGAAAAACTCTTGTCTGTTGTGCAAAATAAGACTCAATTGGATTCTTGTGAGTTTTAATTTTTACTGTTCAAATTTTAAACATTTTATTAAGGGTATATGTTTATAGTGGAAACATACTCTAGCAGAAAATATACATACATATATATGTATAGTTGGCCCTCCATATATATGGGTTCCACACTCATGGATTCAGTTAACCATGGATGGAAGATATTTTTTTTTCGATGGATGGTTGTGTCTGTACTTAACATGTATATAGTGTAACAACTATTTATGTGGCATTTACATTATATTAGGTATTATAGGTAACCTAGAGATGATTTACAGCATATAAGAGAAGGTGCTTATATGTCAATAACTGTGCCATTTTATATGAGGGATTTGAACATTGCTGAGTTTTGGTATGCAAGGTGGGTCCCGGAACCAGTCCCCTATGGATACTGAGGGACACCTATATCTGTAGACATAGTCATGTGTCATGTGATGACGGAGATATATTATGAGACATGTGTCAGTAGGCAATTTCTTTGTTGTTTGAACACCATTGAATATACTTGTGTAAACCTAGATGGTATGGCCTACTACACACCTAGGCTATAAGAGGTAGCCTATTCCTCCTAGGCTATAAACTGGTACAGCATGTTACTGTACTGAAGACTGTAGGCCAGCAATCTTCAACCTCTTTGGCACTTGGGATGGTTTCATTAAAGACAGTTTTTCCCCCTGGACTGGAGGGGAGGGAGGGAAGGATGGGACAGAAGATGGAGCTCAAGATAGTGATCTGAGTGGAGAGTGGCTATAAATATGGCTGAAACTTGCTTGCTCAGCTATCTCTCACCTCCTGCTGTGTAGCCTGGTTCCTAATAGGCCACAGGCTGATACTGGCCCATAGCCTGGGAGTTGGAGACCACAGCTGTAGGTAATTTTAACACAGTGGTAAGTATTCGTGTATGAAAATATATCTAAACCTGGAAAAGATACAATAAAAATACAGTATAAAAGATTTTAAAAATGGTATATTGTATAGGGCACTTAACATGAGTAGAACTTATAGGACTGGAGGTTGCTCTGGATGAGTCAGTGAGTAAGTAGTAAGGCTAAGAATATTACTGTACATGACAGCAGACTCTGTAAACTCTGTCCACTTAGGCTACCCTTCAGTTATAAAAATTTTTTTCTGGCTCAGCACCTACAGGCAGTGGTTACACCGCCAGCCACATACACAAGGGTGGCCAGCTAAACAACTGCAACAAAAAAATAGCCAGGCATTGTCACGGGCGCCTATAGTCCTAGCTACTTGGGAGGCTGAGGCAAGAGAATTGCTTGAGCCTGAGTGTTTGAGGTTGCTGTGAGCTCTGACGCCATGGCACTCTACCTAGGGCAGTGGTTCTCAACCTTCCTAATGCCATAGCCCTTTAATACAGTTCCTGTGGGTCTTGACTCACAGGTTTGAGAACCGCTGACCTAGTGTGACAGCTTGAGACTGTCTCCAAAAAAAAAAAAGTTTCTTTCTTCAATGGTAAATTAACATTTACTTACTATAACTTTTTTACTTTTTAAACTTTGTAGACTTTTTGACTATTTCATAGTAACACTTAAAACATAAACACATTGTATAGCTATATAAAAGTATTTTCATATCTTATTCTAATAGCTTCTTCTATGTTTAATATTTTTATTCTGAGTTTTACTTTTGAAAAGTTTTTTTTTGCTAAAAACTAAGACATTACACATTAGCCTCAGCATACTCAAAGTCAGGATCATCACTATTACTATCTTCCACCTCTGAATCTTGTTCCACTGGAAAGTCTTCATAGGCAGTAACACACAGGGAGCTGTTATCTCCTATGATAACAATGCCTTCTTTGAAGTGGGGTGCTGTGGCTCATAACCTGTAATCCTAGCACTATGGGAGGTTGAGGTAGGTGGATTGCCTATGCTCACAGGTTCGAGACCAGCCTGAGCAAGAACAAGACCCCATCTCTTAAACAAAAAACCAGTCTTTGTGGCATGCACCTGTAGTCCCAGCTACTCGTGAGGCTGAGGCAAGAGAATCTCTTAAGCCCACAAGTTTGAGGTTGCTATGAGCTGTGATTTCACGGCATTCAACTAGGGTACAAAGTGAGACTCTTGTCTCAAAATAAAAAAACAAACCCAAAACAATGCCTTCTTCTTGGAATACCTCCTGAAGGACCTGCCTGAGGCTCTTCTTGAAGAATAGGTTTGTTTACATTAACATCACAATAACCATGTGAATATTGTTAGACTACATTATAGCTACAAAGTCACTGGCCAATAGAAATTTTTCAGCTCCACTGTGATCTTACTGGACTGTCTGTTGTTGACTGAAACATTGTTAATGCAGTTTATGACTGTAATTTACTTTGGAAGAAATATTGAAAAGTGGCAAATTCTATATAGTTGCCTCTAATCTATGTAAAAAATTTTTATTATCAATCTTCCAAACTTAGGTATATAGCAAGCATACTTAAGTTCTTTCCAAGGATTATACTAATCCCTATTTTGCTTATACTTTTCATTCCAGGAATACTTCATTTCTCCATCAGTAGATGTACAAGAACAGGTTTATCGTGTTCAAAAACTTCACCATATTCTAGAAATATTAGTTAGTTGCATGCCTTTTATTAAATCTCAACATGAGCTCCTCTTTTCTTTAACACAGTAAGTACTTCTTTATGGTTTACTTACATAGAAATGTATTCTCTTCCAAAATAGTTACAATCAAAATATGTTCATTTTTTATTACTAGTTAGGATAGAGCTGTTTACCCTGTCTTTACTGTAGCATGGTTCTATAGCAATATCATAGGAAGGGAAGGCTTTGGATTCAAAAGGAATCAGGTTTGATACTGGTTCTATCACTTCATAACTTCCTTAGGAAATTTCCTTCAATGAATCTTGTTTTCTCTTCAATTTAAAGGATCTAATAACCTCATTTGTTGTGAGGACTAAATGATGTAATGTGTATAAAGTACTTGATAACAGGTGCTTAATAAATATTTGTTCTTAGATTCTTTACATCCCTATAAATTTGGGTCAGAATAATCATTGCCAGCCATCTGTATGCTAACTGAATGGACTCAAATAATATCAGCAGTCCTCTGTCAATAGCATTTCTGTAGTTTTAGACATTGCTGTACTAGAGATTCTGATACTTTGACAAAGATAGTTTGGAACAATCCTTATACTGATATATAGATTGCTGACCCCTATTTGGGACCTCAAACAGTAAGTGGAGCTGTTCAGTGGAAGAGTAGGGTTTCCTTTCCCTATGGAAGAAAATGTACCATTAAATTTTCTCCAAAATTAGAATTTACCTCTGTTATAAAGGGGAGAGTTTGAAATTGTTATTGTTTATAGACTGTCAAAGGTTTTTTGTTTTTTTTAATTAAAGATCAGAAAAATGAATAAACTCTTTAATTCCCCAGACTCTGAAAACCAGGGGGCTGTGCTCTTATCTCTCTTCTGTCTCTTTTTTTCTTTCTCCCCACTTAAGCCTATATTTGGAATCACATATATTTTATATTTATAAGAAATGTGTTCTTTATGAGGTTTTTGTTTCTAGTCCTTATCTTAAACATTGTTATTGTTGTTAAATTTTAAGCCTTTTTAATTTTGTTAAGGCAAAAAGTGGAAGCCAAATAAACACATGTATATGTATAGAGAAAATAAAAAAAAGAAAATAAATCTTCTCTTACGTATGTATCTCTAAAAATTAGAAAACTAAAAAAAAGAAAAAGAAATATGTCTACTATTATTATTTTTTAAGTGAATGAAGTTTCCTTTTAGAGCAAATGACGTAGCCTAAGTTTTATCGGGACAGACTATTTTGTTTGTTTACTTTTGTGGCTTTGAAAGTATTGTGGGTTTTTTTGTTTGTTTGTTTGTTTTATTTTGGAACAGAGTCTCACTATGTTGCCCTGGGTAGAGTGCCATGGTGTCACAGCTCACAGCAATCTCAAACTCTTGGGCTTAAGCAGTTCTCTTGTCTCAGCCTCCCAAGTAACTGGGACTACAGGCGCCTGCCACAATGCCTGCCTATTTTTTGTTTTAGTTGTCATTGTTGTTTGGCAGGCCCTGGCCAGGTTTGAACCCACCAGCCTGGGTGTATGTGGCCGGTGCCTTAGCTGCTGAGCTACAGGCACCGAGCCTAAAACTATTGTTGATGTTTCAGTTAGTGGTCAATAAAATGTTTCTCTTATTGGGTTTAGACTACCAAATATCCTTTATCTCAAATGACTTTTTTTCTAAAAGGGGTTCCATTTTTCTTTTTTTTTTAGAATCTGCATAAAATATTATAAACAAAATCCTCTTGATGAACAACACATTTTCCAGCTGCCAGTCAGACCACCTGCTATAAAAAACTTATATCAAAGGTAAGCAATTTAATAATTAATACATTAAGTCCAGCCATGGCAGACAATTTTGGAACCCATGTTTCATGGGGACCTCATGAACCAGAGGTGTGTCACCTCTGAAACCTTCATCATCTGTGTCCTGTTTTCTGACCATAGTCTCATAGATTCACCCCCTTCTTCTCCCAGGCTTTGTGTCTATTCTCTCTAGATGGTTGGGTTTCTTGTCTTTCCTTTTTCTATTTGCCATTCCTTCAGAAAAGAGTGAAAAGTATAGCCAGAAATGACAGATAAGGGGAAAAAGACCAGGATAATGACAACAAGGTTCAGGATTTGACTGTGTGAAGGAGCAAAGGGTTTGGGATTGGAGGAGGCAGGGAAACATGAGGCTAAGAAGGTAGATTGGTCATGTACCTGGACACTGAGGTCACCTCCAAGGATGGTCTTCCCTCAGCATAGAGTATACCTGCAATTTCTCTCGTACTACTGCTGCTCTACTTACGTCTTTCCCCTGTTAAGCTCCTTAGCTAAACTCTCATCACGCCCCTGAAGCTGCTCTGGCAGAGGCTGCCAGTGGCTTTCTAATTGTGAATTCTAGTGGACACTTTTCAGTAAAAGAATGATTTTTAGCCCATTGTGTAATTAGTTGGCCCACAAATTCTTTATCAAATTGGGATTTAGCATGCTTGCTTTCTTGAACTGGTTCCTTAGTTTCTGTGACATAGTCTTAATTTTAATTCTACCTCTCTGGCCCAGCTCCAAGATTGAGAATATTTCTCTTTTCAAGTTTTTCTTTCTTTCTTTCTTTTTTTTAAGACAGAATCTCACTTTGTTACCCTCAGTAGAGTGCTGTGGCGTCACAGCTCACAGCAACCTCAAACTCTTGGGCTCAAGAGATTCTCTGGCCTCAGCCTCCCAAGTAGCTGGGACTACAGGTACCTGCCACAACACCCAGCTATTTTTAGAGACTGGGTCTTGCTCTGTCTCAGGCTGGTCTCAAACTTGTGAGCTCAGGCAATCTACCTACCTTGGCCTCCCAAGTACTGGGATCACAGATGTGAGCCACTGTGCCCCATCCTCTTTTCAAGTTTTTTTTAACCTGCTTTTTATATGTGAGTTTTCACTAGATTCACTAGAACTCTCCACCCTCTGCCCTCTTCTTACTTCCTAGTTACAAAGTGGGGACCCTGCCAGCTCAAGGTCACGTGTGGCCCCTGAGCTGAATTCAAACTTCACACAACAAATCCCTTTATTAAAAGGATTTGTTTTGTAAAATTTGGATTCAGTCAGAAGGCCACACTTAAGGATCTAGTAGGCCACATGTGGCCCTGAGGCTGCAGGTCCCCCAAGCTAATCCTTCTTAAGTTTCTGACCCTTGTTTCTAAATGCTTAGTAGATGTGAAGACTCAGCTTATTAAAGTAGTAGTTTAACTTCTAAAGCTGAACACCTGTTTTGTTGGGTTTTTGGTGTTTTTTTGTTTTTGTTTTTTGAGATAGGATTTTGCTGTGTTGCCTAGGCTATAATGCAGTAGCAAGAGCCATAATAGCTCACAGCAACCTCAAACTTACTGGGTTTGAGTGATCCTTCCATCTCAGACTCCTGAATAGTTGGGACTACTGGTTCACTTCAGCATACCCAGCTAATTTTTCTATTTTTTTGTAGAGACTGGGTCTCACTCTTGCTCATACTGGTCTCAAACTCATGACCTCAAGTAGGCCTCTTGCCTTGGACTCTCAGAGTGCTGGGATTACAGGTGTGAGTCTGCTTTAGTGCCTTACTTTACTGTGGTCCGTGAAGCCTCTGTGCCAGGCCTGCACCCTTTTGGCCCATGGACCACCATGCCTTTCCACTTCCCTTTTTCCAGGAATACTGTGTTACTGCATTTCCTTAGATATTGCACACTTACCCATTGGTAGCCATGCATCTGTCATTCCTTCATCCTGGACCTTGTCTGCTCAACTAACTCCTTCTTGTTTCATACTCAGTTAAAATGCCACAATCTCTGATGATTCTTTTCCAACTCTATAATCCCCACCTTGAGTTAGATTCCTGTCTTCCCTTGTCCCCAACACATCCAGTATTTCTGTTGTAGCATTTATTTTTTTCATGAAATTGTAGCTTATATTATTGTTTCTTCCCTCTCTTGACTGTACTTCTTGAGAGCAGGAAGTGTGACCTGTTTGTCTCGTCTTCCTCACATGAAGATTTTCTAACTGGCTATAGAAGGAAGGAAAGACATAGCTGTTTTTGAAAACTTTTCTTTTGTTGATTTTTTTCCTTCTTTAGTGAGAAGCCACAGAAATGGAGAGTGGAAATAAATAGTGGTCAAAAGAAGGTTAAGACAGTTTGGCAACTGAGTGACAGCTCACCTGTAGATCATCTGAATTTTCACAAAACTGGTAAAGATAGTAATAATCTATTCAGATAAATTATCCAGGAGAAAATGAACTAAATCTTACTGGTAGGATCATTATAATAGTTCTTGTGTCAAGTTTTTTTTTTTTTTTTCTGTGGGTGTGTATGAGAGAGACTCACTATGCCACCCTGGGTACAGTGCTGTGGCATCACGGCTCACAGCAACCTCAAACTCCTGGACTTAAGAGATTCTGCTGCCTCAGCCTTCCAAGTAGTTGGGACTACAGGCACCCACCACAATGCCACAATGCCTGGCTATTTTTTCATTGTAGTTGTCATTGTTTAAACCCTGGCTGGGTTTAAACCTGCTAGCCGAAGTGTATGTGGCTGGCGCCCTAACCACTGAGCTACGGGTGCCAAGCCCATATTTATTCTTTAAAAACAATTCCTATCATGATTTCTGTACAAGTATAATGCCTAGAAAAATCCAATCTATAAATTATGAAAGCTGGGCCTGGTGGCTCACGCCTGTAATCCTAGCACTCTGGGAGGCCTATGCAGTGGATTGCCTAAGCTCACAGGTTCGAGATCAGCCTGAGCAAGAGTGAGACCCTGTCTCTAAAAATAGCTGGGTGTTATGGCGGTAGTCCCAGCCTCTTGTGAGGCTGAGGCAAGAGAATTGCTTGAGCCCAAGAGTTTGAGGTTGTTTATATTATTGTCTCTTTCTGTTGAGCTATGACACCACAGCACTCTACCCTGGTGACAAGTGGTGACAAAATAAGTAAATAATAGAGGTCAAGCAGTACGGTCATAGGAGTAAAAAGAGGTTATGAGATGGAAATGCCAATTCATATTTCACACTTTCTGGCACTATTTAAAATGGCGATGATGATATTTCTGCCATAATGTCTTCTCTGTGGCCAGGATAAGGGTTGAGATTTCTAGTACTCTATCAGAAATGGTCCTTTATAGTCAAAAAGGACTTTTGTGTAATTATTAATAACTAGCTCACCAAGTCTTTCTCCTTCAATAAGCACCTACAAAACTCCTTATCTTCATGCATGTGGGCTATGTTATGCTGTTATAAGTCTTAAACAAGTGTGTTCCAATATGTAAAGATTATTTGAAAATAAATCTGATAACTTTCATATGGAATCTAAGATTTCAAAGGCTTATAATCAGCCACTGCTGGGAATACAAATGATTGTGTTTTACTGTTAATACCTTGAAGATACATTTCCAGAAAATGTTTATTCAAGCATAATGGAAATATTTCTCAGTTAGAAGCTATGTTTATATAGCTGAACTGTAAAAGTCCCAACAAAACTGAAAGAATTTTCTTTAGAGCCATCAGTTAAAATTGTGCTGTATCTTTTCTAAGTATGTGGAAGCTTTTGAAAGATTGAAAATCAACTCTATAAAAATAGAAAGATTTTTATTTATTTATTTATTTATTTATTTATTGAGACGGAGCCTCAAGCTATCCCCCTGGGCAGAGTGCCCTGGCATCACAGCTCACAGCAACCTCCAACTCCTGGGCTCAAGCGAGTCTCCTGCCTCCGCCTCCCAAGCACCAGAAAGATTTTTACTTTGCAAAAGTATCAGAGGCAGAGTCAGCTCCTGTAGCACAGTGGTTATGGTGCCGGCCACATACACTGAGACTGGCAGGTTCAAACCCAGCCCAGGTCAGCTAAGCAACAATGACAACTGCAACAGAAAAATAGCCGGGCATTGTGGTGGGTGCCTGTAGTCCTAGCTACTTGGGCGGCTAAGGCGAGAGAATTGCTTAAGCCCAAGAGTTTGAGGTTACTGTGAGCTATGACACCATTGCACTCTAGTGAAGGCAACATAGTGAGACTCTGTCTCAAAAAAATCAGAGGCAAAACAACAGACAAATGAAAAACTAGGAAAAGAAATTTGCAGCTCATGTTCAGAAAAGGGACTATATTCCCTAGTATATTGAGAATTTTCACATCAGTAAAAAAAATATTTGAAACTCAATAAAAAAGGGCAGCTAAAACAGTTTACCAAAAATTAAATTCAAAAGTTGTCTTAAAAATAAAAGATGCTGGCGCCTGTGGCTCAATCAGCTAAGGCGCCAGCCATGTATACCTAAGGTGGCGGGTTCGAATCCTCAGCCCAGGCCCGCCAAACAACAATGATGGCTGCAACCAAAAAATGGCCGGACATTGTGGTGGGCGCCTGTGGTCCCAGCTACTTGGGAGGCGGAGGCAGGAGACTCGCTTGAGCCCAGGAGTTGGAGGTTGCTGTGAGCTGTGATGCCATAGCACTCTACCCAAGGGTATATTTTGAGGCTCCGTCTAAAAAAAAAAAAAAAAAAAAAGGCAGGCTTGGCACCTGTGGCTCAAGCGGCTAAGGCGCCAGCCACATACACCTAAGGTGGCAGGTTCGAATCCCCAGCCCGGGCCCGCCAAACAACAATGATGGCTGCAACCAAAAAATGGCCGGACATTGTGGTGGGCGCCTGTGGTCCCAGCTACTTGGGAGGCG
>CAUYQV010079376.1:0-21784 GCA_963574575.1 Galagoides demidoff
GAAGTTTATGTTGAAAGCTTGCTCCAGTCAGCTCTCATCCGCTATTCCTCCAAATTCTTATTGAGTGTGAAAATTTTAGTTAGGGAATATAGCCAACCTGGGGATTTAGCAAAGTACAAAATACATTGAAACCAGGCAGACAAATAGACTGAAATGCTACCAGACATACAAGCACACCAATGCCCAGACAATCAGCCACAAGTAAACAAACAGACAAAGAAGTAAACAAAACAATAGACCAACCAGTCAACTAATAGATCAAAAATGAAAGAAGGAACAAACAAAAAGAAAGAAAAAAAGTAGTAATAATAAAAGATAACCACAGAAATGTTGGTCATAAAATGATAGAGCAAACAAATAGGAAAGCAAACAATCAAAGAACAGAGAAAATCAAAATATATATATTATGAAAATAAAAAGTAAAAAAATTAAAAATTAAAAAAAAAGGAAAAGGAGGGCACTGCTAAGACAATGACTTTTTTTTTTTTGGAGTATATACAAACAAGTCCCTTTTTCAATGCGGTGGGGTTCCAGTTAAAAAGTATATATATAATTATGCTGCAGAATACTTTCTAGACAACAAGTGACGCTCTGAGTGGTCCCTGTGCTAATACCAAAAATAGAAAGGAAAAAAATATATATATATATGTATCAAAGGAGAATCTTTGCTGGCAGGATGCCCAGATTCTCCCTACAACAGTTCCCGCAAAGTGTTGGGCGTCTTGGAGTAACTTCAGATGCCGGATGGCTGGCTGCAGATCAGATTTTGAGTTCTCCGTGCTTCTGGAGAAGGTGTTATGGAGATGCCATTTTGGAGGTTTTACATTACATCTGGTTCCTAGCTGGCCGCCCACTCCTATCTGTCCTCCAAACTTGGGACACAAGTTCACACTTCGCCAGACTTTCACGCAACTCCTAATTTCCCCTCAAACAGAAAACCATTGTGGTCCGAGGGAAAAGAGCTGGGGCACCCCTTGCACGGTCTGTGATCGGTTTTTTTTCCAGTGGGGAAGGGGCTGCGGCGGGATGTTCAAAAGATTTTTCAGTGTTTGTAAGAGGGGAACCGATCCACCCTGCTGGTTGCTGCGTCAGTGCAGCTCCCCACAGACTTCCAAAATTACAGGATGGATCAGTTTCTAAGCAGAGTCCCTTCCCCTCAAGTTTCTGTCCGAATGCCTGGATCCCTGATGCCCCAAACCGGGTCCAAATGTCTCCCATTTCTGGCTGCTAAATTCCACTTGGGAGTCCACGCCTCACCACACTCTGCGAGACACACAATCTCCCCATGAATTGGGTACAGGAGCCTTTCATGGGGGAGGGATTGGTTTCAGTCTCTCAGGATGCAAGCCGTGGACCTGGCGCCGCAGGGTGCAGATGGAGCTGTTTCAGCTGCTGCCCTGAGTTTTTTCTGGCTGACACCGTAGTTCTGGGCTACACTTCCAATCCAGCAATTCACCTCTTTGCTGCTCGCTCTGTGCTGCTTATCCGTGCAAGGACTTCACGCAGAAGTCCAATAAGCCCACTCTCACCAGAAACCACCTGGAGAGTTGACTCAGGGATGCATCTCCTCCGCCATCTTGCACCACCTCTGGGAAGGTTTTCAAATAAATTTTTGTATGGGAAGGTTGCCAATAAACTTTTAAAAATATTTTTGTAGATATCCACCAGTGATATATTTTTTCGATACTGAAGGAGAAATATATATGTATATATACTTAGTAACAATGAAAGCTGTTATGGTTTTCTCTAATAGTGTTTTCAGAAATCTAGAACAATTTTTATCTCTACAAAAGATGGAATTGTTTGAATATTCCAATTTACCAATAATTGTGATTTAGCTTTACCTTTTAAGAATAAAGTCAAGGTAGAATGTTTTATATTAATAATATGATATATTAATATTATGATACTAAAACTGTATCATAACTGACTTTTGAGAATTGAATACCATTTTGGAATTTTAGCAATATTCCCTTATGTTTAGGTATGCCTCACCATAAAATATGCATATATATTCTGAAAGAAGCAGTTAAAATGAAGATCGCGTCTAATAATATTTTTAATTAGTAGTAGATATTGGAAATTCATTCAGACAATACTTGCAGATGGTATTTCAATATATCCTCTAAAAGAAAAAACTTGTCATCTAAGTTAGCAAACTCATTGTTTAGCTAAAACAAACAAACGAAAGAACAAAAAACACCTTAAAGGCCATTAAGTATCCTGCTGGAAAACCTGAGATTCTATAGCAATGTAGGATGCCTGTCATGGCATTATATCAATATGAATGGTTTACAAAGCTTATTTTCTATTTCAACTTAGTTAAATATTAGCTAATTGGAAGTCTCAAGTTCTAAAACAAATTGTGATAACTTACAAAACAAGTGCTAGCTTTCTTCCACAAATAAATAGAATCACAAATACGTTATTCTTCACGAATATTTATTGTTTTTGATGGTTGATGGGGAAGTACATTCTCATGTGTTGTTTAGCTTTAGAATTTCTGGGGAAGAAGTCCCTGAGAGTTTTCTTTTCTATATGTTTCTGAGAAGAGAAATCACACATGGATAGCAACCTGCGGGCTAGGAAGCAGAGCCTTCTGCTAAAACTGAATGCAGATACATCATTGGAAGAAGGACAGGAGTTTTAAACTAAGCTAGTTAGCTAGATATACGTATTTAACAAATTGCAGGAGGCGCTATGATTACTCAGAAATGGGGTTCCAAGCAGGTGTTGTAAGCAACCCTGTATGTTACATACATCCCATGTTCACTGTGGCGTGCAAACTTACCATGAATGTACAGTCAAATTAGGCTCTACACATCAAAATGGAAAATACAGGACACAAAGCTACTTTGTTTGCAGCCTCTGTAAACTGGCCAGAACCACTCTGTGGTTGGTGGCCATTTATCAGGAAGAATGCTTTGTAAACTCGTCAGTTCTCATGCCAAAATTGCATCAAGGGAGGGGAGCGTGGCCACAGCATCAGGCAGTTGGTTGAATTCAGTGGAGGAGTCTTCTGTTCTTTGTTTTGCAGGGCTGGTTTATGTTTCATCCTTCCAAAAGATACTCTGGTAATGGATAGTGAGGCAGAGAGCATATACTTTTCTCATCATGGCTGGGAAGCTTCATTTTTAAAGTTTTTGTAGGGTCTCTTTAACCCAAACAGTCTGGGACATTCAGCTAATCAGGGTGCTTAAGATTTCACTTTATTTCATAGGTCAAATTATGTTGGACTGGTAATTTGCCTACACTTTGACCTTCTGAATCAAAGAAAATACTGCATTAGCGGTGCAGTATTTTCAATGAGTAGTAGATACTGGACATTTATTCAGAGAATACTTATAGGACGTATTTCAATATCTCCTCTAAAGAAAAACTTGTCATCTTGTCATCTACATCAGCAAACTAGTTGTTTAGCTAAAACAAACAAATAACAAAAAACACCTTAAAAACCATTAAGTATCCTGCTGGAAATCTAAGATTCTACAATAATGTAGGATGCCTGTCATGGCATTATATCAATAAGAATAGTTTACAAAGCTTATTTTCTATTATTATTTTTTTTTATTTTCTAGTACTAGGATCAGCTGTGCCATTTGCAAAGTAATTTACTTTGGGGGGAGGAAGAGAACCAAAAGATGAATATGTAGACAATATCATTTTGTTTAAAAATTAATTATCAAGCTTTGTGTTGTCCTACAAAAAGAAGATGCTTATCTTGGTTCTCTTATAATATAGTAAATATTTGTATTAAATTATAATATTTATACCTATATTTTTAAGAGCTGAAAGGAATAATTATTTTAAAAGAGCATTAAAATAGTTTTTAAGAAACTCTTTTAGAGTAAGGTAATAAACAGGACAATGATTAAAATTCCAGAAAAAAAGACTTATGAGAAAAGCCAGAACTATGCGGGTTGTTTAGCCAAAATTCAAAATAAACTAAGTGATGCTTTTCTCATATTAGTTATTTTGAGTGTTTTGATTTTGTTTTACTTTATTTCACTTTTAATGAACTAGATACTTTTTGTTAGGTTTTCTATATACAACGTGTTAGTATTATGTCGGAAAGAATTGGTTGAATGCTAAAAGACAGTATCTAACAGAATGATACATAATGAAAAGAGGTCAGAGAGGAACCATGTCCATTTTTTCTCCAAAATAAAAATAGTCTGAGAGCTCTGAATTCCTAAAGTCCTTAGATGGTACTAGGAAATGGGGACGCTTTATGAGTGGTTTTCAATATTTTCAAAAGACCGACAAAGGCATGTGTGTATCAGCAATAGGTCCACATAGCCAGACTTGAGAACCATTCCAAAAGCTGGTTTCCCTGTTTAGGAGCTATCACCATGGTCACTAAATCCCAGGGCAATTCGCAGGCATTGCCAACATGGCACAGTCCTCGCAGTCCCAAGAATGAGACACAGGAATCTTTTAACATTTCCTAATTCTGAGTGTTCATTCTTAATAGGCAGAACTCAGCGTCTGTGATCCTCAAAAACACCATTTATAAAGTCCCATTCTCATCATCCCTCTTGTTGGTTCTGGCAGGGACTGTAGTCTCAGCACAAAATAATCTTGCCATAAAATTCAGTTCCTATGTCAACTAATTCCCCCATTTTGATCATAAAGTCACATGCCCCATCCTCCATCTTGTCAGTAGGTGATTATTTGAGAGAACCTAACACACAGTAGATTCGTACTAAATATTATTGATTAATTAATGATGAGGAAATGAATGGGGGTTGTAGTAGTGTAGAAAGATATCTGGGCACTCTGAGAAGTCTGGCAGAATGATCCAACAGAAATATTATGCAAAATGCTTAGACAATGTTTAAATCTCTTGTAGTCACATTTACACAGTAAACATAAATAAGTGAAATAATTTTAATAATGTATTACATTTAATCAGAAACAAAATCAGAAATATTATTTCTTTAACATATATTCATTACATTAGTTATCAAGAAATACTTTACATTATTATGCTACCTCTTTAAAATACATTCTATATTTTACACTCCATCACATCTCAAAATCTCAGAATAGTCACATTTCAGGTGCGCAATAGCCACATGTGGCAAGGGGCTACCTTAGTAGACAGGGTAACCTTAGCTATTGAAGGACCTTAAAATATCCTGAGCACGAGCAGAGCCTGTGACTCAAAGGAGTAGGGTGTTAAGTCCCATATACCCGAGGTGGGAGGTTCAAACCCGGCTCTGGCCCAAAACTACACAAAATAAAATAAAATAAAATATCCTGAGCAAGTTAGAAACACACTTTGGTCACTTGCACCAGCAGCCCGTGGACCAGAACTCAATTATGTGGCTGAACCTAATTGCAAAGGAGACTAGAAAAAGTAGCAAAAGAGGAATCTTTAAGAAACTAGTAGACAACCTGAGTGTATTGTATCATGATAGTCTCTAAAAATAGTAATTTGAAACACCTGCATATAATTGATAAAAATTACACAAAATAGAACAAGATTTATTATTTCTGAAAGCAAGTTCAAAGTATATATAATGAGCAGTCTTGAGTAAAGCATGATTTTATTAAGAATGATTAACAGAATAAAAAATTTGAAACTCCTCTCCTAAAACTCCCTTCAATAACCAAAAAGCAGTAAGGAAAAATCTTCAAGATATCTATTGATCAATCATAGTAGTTTAGTTTATAAACTGCTTTTGAATTCATTACATAATCCCTATTTCTTAATTGATTTAATGTGATGTAGAACTATGCAGAAAAGAATATGGATAAAGACAATTAAAGCTTGAATTTTTTCAAAGAATGTATAAGAGAGACTGGTAAAAAGAATATGTCACTTTTTTCTTTCTTCTACACATGTGACTGTGAAACTTCAAACATGTAACAGTGGATCTATTCTCATGTCTACTACGCAAAAAGAAACAGAATTTGGTTAAAGACATTTCTCCCGGGGCCTCAACATTTAATTTTTATGCAGCGGTCATTAATGGATGAACTTGAAAGCACTCCTAATCTATACATTCAATGCCAATTTAACAGTAAGTTTTATAAATAGTGTTTTCCCCCCTAAATTCTCCCCACATCTGTCACTACTAATGTGACTGTGTGTATGTATGTATGTATGTATGTGTGTGTGTGTGTGTGTGTATATATATTTATTTATTTATTTATTTATTTATTTATTTTAGACACTGTCTCATGCTGTTGCCCAGACTAGAGTGCCTTGGCCAACCAGACTAGCACATGGCAACCTCAAACTCCTAGGCTCAAGTGATCCTTCTGCCTCAGCCTTCCAAGTAGATAGGGCTACAGGTACCCACCCCAACACCAAGCTAATTTTCCTATCTTTAGTAGAAACAGGATCTTGCTTTTTCCAAGCTGGTCTGGGACTCCTGCGTTCAGGGGATTCTCACACTTCCGCCTCCCAGAGTGCTAGGATGACAGGTATGAGACACTGTGCCCAGCCTTGAAGTGTGTGTTTTTAACAGAGATGATACTTTTGTTTTGGGTGGATGGCAACTATAAATCTTTGAAATAGTGTAAGAATCCTGGATCTCACTGTTTCTCAGGTTCACACTTTAGGCTATGATGACATGTAGAATAATTATTGAAAAAGTATATAAAGCTTCCATTGTTAGCCCATAAACTATAGTTTTTGAAGAAACTCTGCTCACTAGCCTATATCACTAGCTATATGTACCTAACACATAATAGGTACTCAAGAAATATGGATGTTAGAATACAGTATTGTATGCAAGAAGTCCTTTATATTGCTTAATTACTGAAGAGTATGTAGTATGAAATCTCTTATAATTAGAGAAAATGTGGAACTTAAAAATATGAAAAATCAGTGATGACTTTAAAAAGTGTTAGAAAGCATTTGAATTTTTCAAGTATCTCAATAAATTAATAAAAACATTACAGGAAATAAATATAACAATAAAGGATACTTGTGTAGCATTGTATGAATATATGTGTGGCATTTGTGTATCTATGTGTATGTCTGCTACATAGATATCCATATGCATCACATGAACTTGAATATGTGTATACCTATATATTAATATTTTCACATTTTAATTATAGCATTTTGAATGTATATACACACATTGTTATAAGTACTCTTTACCCTTAGTTCTTCACTGGGACTCCTATAGCAAAAAATATATATTAATTAAAGAAAAATAGATGTTTACATATATATCTCCCTCATGCATAGATGGGAGATACCTATGATAAATCTCAAAGAGGTCGCTTAGAACTTTAGCTTATATAACATCTTTAACAAAGAACAATACTTTTTTTAGAGAAATGGTAAGACAAAAAAAGGGACTTTGAGTCTTTAAGGCTTTACAAATTGTAGGATGGGAAATATATGGTCAATCAATGGTAGATAAAGGCTAGTTAGTGAAGCTCATCTTGTAGATTCCTCTGGTACCATCTCCAGGCTGATAAAGATCTGAAGTTGTCTTCAGTGATCAACCTTTGCACTTTCTGGCACAGATGTGAAGAGGAACACCTTTGTAAATTTATGTTCTAGTTTTAAACAAATGAGAGAGGGCAGAGAGCTTTTCTTATTTCTACTCCTCATGAATTGCCTTCAGCTCACAATAGTCCTTATAATCAAAGTGGCATATTTTAGGATGGCATATTCTGAACTCCTAGAGTTAATTAGCTGGGCAATCTTACGCATTCTTATTCGTAGTACTTTCAAAATGGAGTGTGATGCCTCAGAAAGCATTATGAAAACTTTCAGGAAATATTAAAAGTGTTATTGGATTACTTTTTAAGATAACAGTATTTATAAATATTTATGTCTTTAAAAACTTGTACATATTTACCATCAATATTGGATGGAACAATTTCTCTCCTTATTTTATTCCAAATGTCTACTGAGAGCTCTACAAACATATGTTCTGTGGCACCATTTAGA
The DNA here is from genome assembly GCA_963574575.1 of Galagoides demidoff. Lineage (NCBI taxonomy): Eukaryota > Metazoa > Chordata > Mammalia > Primates > Galagidae > Galagoides > Galagoides demidoff. The sequence continues at coordinate 7,925 of CAUYQV010079376.1, forward strand.
GTGTGATTCATACTTCTCATCATTATTTAATCTTTGAAATGATACTTTATCATTGCTTAAATCAGTGTGGGTACATTGAACAATGTTGGAGAGCCACTCTCTAGAACTGAGTCATTAGCCTGTAATTTTACAGTGGATCAAGTACTATGTTTTCATTACTTGGAAAAAAATAATGACCTTGCAATTAACTCGTACATTTAACATTTTTGTCTCAGCTTTGCCACCATTAAATATAACTGTTTGCATTGACCACATAAGAAGCCAGAAAATCACTGGGTCACAGTTTAATCTAATTCAATTTAAATCCAACAAAGATAACTATAATTGGCAATTTACCATATCAAAGGGCAGAGTTAAGTTACATTCAAAACTGTTGAAATGTAACTGTTGATTTGGGAGTAATTAGCCTTAAATTGTAAAAGTTATTTTGGGGGTACTAAAGGGCTTTCAAGAGTTTTCTTGAATCTCTTGAAATATGGTACCTAATGTTTTTCAGGAGTTAGATGATTTAGGAGATGATTTATGAAGTCTAAACCATGACCTCAAACAACCTATGCTATTTTACCTATGCTACAAGTCTTTGTGGCTACATCTTATTTCATTTGGCCTGCATCAGGGTATAGGATCACGGCCTTCTTTAGTGACAATATGAGGGCTAGTTCCCAGCGAAGTTGTCCAGTATTTATTAAAAAAATCATATGACACTAAGTTCTTTCCACCCAATGCCCAACACAGTCATCTTGTCTCTATGAAATAAGGCAACAGACATGATAGAAGGAGGTGAGGGCCAAATCCAGTCAGTGACATTTCAAATACAGAGGAATTCATATTAGAAAAATGGACAATGAGGGCTTTCTGCCCAAAGTTATTTGTTCCATGAAAAATGTGCCTGTTAGAAAAATTACATAACTAAAATTTTAGATAAAGTTCATATGAACATTCTTAAAAACACAATACTTTGCACAGTATTTGAGTTAAAAAAAGAAAAATTATTCACATTATAATGAAAACTGATGTAATGCAGAATTATTGGATAGAAATATAATATTAATGGCTACATTTATTAAGTATCAGGCATTATGGTACTAGATTTGCATGGTTTATCTCATTTACTTTTATGTCTTTATCTTTGACTAATAATAATTATGCATATTTATGGGATACCTAGGGATGTTTTGATCTATGTAATAGACAAAAATTTCTATATTATAGAAAAGTAAAATTTCTATATTATAGAAAATTTTGGCCAATCTAATTAAGACATCTATTATCTCACCAATTTATTTTTTCATAATGAGGATCCACACTCTTGGTGGACACGTAAATGAGTACAGCCATTTTGGAAAATGATATGGAGACCCCTCACAAAACTAAAAATCTAATCACCACATGATCCACCAATTCCACTTCTAGGTATATTTCCAAAGGAATTGAAATTGGTGTGTCAAAGTGATATGTGTATATATGCTTTAATTTTTAAAGAAACATTTAGACATAGACATTATTAGCATTTACATTTTATATATATGTGTATATATATATATATATATATAAGAAAAAAATGCAAAGAATAGTTAAACTACTTGCCTAAAGCTAAACAGTTAACAGAATCCAGAATCAAGATTATTTCTAAGACTTTCAGGGGTCCAGAGTTCAGATGATTAAATAATCAATTGTTTCTTTAAAGCAGAAGCTTTTTTCTTTTTCTACTTATTGTTGAGGGGACCCCAAAATATGGCATCTTGACATTTGAGGAAGCAGAAGAAACAAAATGCCTCTGACCTTCCCTCCTTCTTCTGCTCTGACACAAATCATAAAATAATTCTCTAGCCTTCTTCTAAAGTAGCAAGTGAGACCCTCATGCTCCCTATATGGTGAGGAAATAATAGCATACTGGAACACAGATAAGAATCCCAACAAACAGCTCTTGCTGAATTCCCCCACTTTATTACAATTAGATTATGCCTTTTTGTCCTTCAGTCATGCTTCTGCACAGCTGTCTACTCTTCACCAAATTTAACATAATAAACAAGCAAATCTCTGGGTGATGCCTGTGGCTCAAAGGAGTAGGGCACCAGGTCCATATGCCAGAGGTGGCGGGTTCAAACCCAGCCCCTTGGGTTTGAACAAACAAATTACAAACAAACAAAAAAAAAAGCAAGTCCCCCTTGTTTCTTTGTGTCCACATTTATGAAGGCTCTTGGTGTCATGTAAAACTTACATTAAATAAATTTGAGTGACTTTCTCTTGTTAACCTGTTTTTTGATATCAGAATTTCAACCATGAAGCTAGGATGGATAAGAAAAGAACTTCCCTACCCATCGAGAATCCAGTTTATGAGAAAAAGTGAAAGTTCTTAATGATCCCGTACTCCTTTTATCTTTCTCTAATCCTCATGTGCAAAACTAAAACAAATTTTTTATAAAAGGTGATATCCTCATTATATATAGCCACACTTTAATAATTTTATTGTTTTGTTTCTATTTGACTTTTAAAATTACTGGTAATCATGACATGTAAATGAGTCACCCAATTCACAAACGTCTTGAACTATAGATTGAAGAGTGATCTAAGTGATTTGTTCAAGCTACTTAACACAGCTCAGTCCTAAATTTAGGTTTTCTGACTTAAAGAATGTGGCTCTTTCCTCTTAGTTTTATATTTTTATCACTGCAAAAATTCTGTGTTTTCTAATTTTAATTTTTCTCAATATTATACCTAAACCAGAATGGTTAGAAAAGAAATGGGATCATTTCCAAAGAGGTGATCCCTAAGTATGATGCATTAGTCTAATATCTGGTAAAATAAATTGATTTCAGCAACATCAAATGCATATTTTTCTTCACTAGACTGCAATAGGAAATATAGACAGACTGTTTATGAGGGAAGAAGAACACAAATAACAGAGAAAAATCCATGCTAGATTCAGGGCACATTTTACTCTCTCAGATTAACATTCAGGAATTCTCATCTAAGAAAACTTGGAAAAAGCAAGTTATTTAGAAAAATCATAGAGTCAGGACGTTTTGTTCTTAATGAGAACAAATGTCTTAATTTATCTTTAGAAATGACCAGGGGGAAGTCTGTTACACAATCAAAATGATTGAAATTAGGCATGGAAACCTTTGTGCAAGCAAATCTGGGTCACCTGTCATTTCAGGTACAGGAGGAAGCATACCAGGGCTCCTTTTAATACAGTAGCTTTGAAGGCAGCGGGCCATCTGACTTCCCATTGTTTAGATTTTTTAACCTGATAATTAAAATCCATCGGTATCACTGCTGCTTGGATGACAAATACAAAACAAATAGTTTTCTATCAGATCACAGATCTACATCAAACAGGGTGTTGGAAAAAAAGTATTTACCAAATGGAGTCTTTCAAAAGCTTTTCATTGTTTCCCTCAAATTATTAAGTATGCATTTGTCTTAAATGTAAATAAATTTAACAGCAAAAAAAAATCATTCTGAATTTCAAAAGAACGACAAAATAGAAACCATATTCTGACATAATGGTCTTGTGATAATTTCAAAAAGAAACAAATAGGTGCATTCACAAGGAATGACTGCGAGCTGTGAGATGGCATGCTAAAGCAGAGGAGTGAGTTGTTTTTCTTGTGAAATTTTTTGGGGAAAAATCTCTAGCCTTGCAGAAATGGCTAAGTAATTGCATTTGGGATGGAAGATATTTTTGGTCAAAATTATGTTAATAAATGTCTGAGCATTTCACATTCATGAAATGAAGCAAGAATCTGTGGCATTTTTTTCAAGTCACAGAACATTTTGATTTTTGTGTTAATTTTATTTCTTTATATTTTTTTGGAACAGAGTCTCACTTTGTTGCCCCAGCTAGAGTGCAATCATGGCAGCACAGCTCACAGCAACCTCAGATTCTTGGGCTCAAGCGATCCTCTTGCCTCAGTCTACCGAGTAACTGGGACTATGGTGTGCAACTGGGATTATGTTGTGCACCACCACATCTGGCGAATTTTTCTCTTCTTAGTAGGAACAGGGTCTCACTCTTGCTCAGACTGGTCTGGAACTCCTGACCTCAGGCAATCCACCTGAGGTGCTAATTGTGAGCCATTTTGCTAGGCTTGATTTTTGTTTATAGATAGCAATAAGATTGCATCCATTTATCTATATATGTCAGTACTTATAACCCATATGTGATGTGCGTGTTGATGAAAACATGTACATTTATTAGTAATTAATTTCTACAATTTCACTGCCCAATTTGGCAGCTACCAGGTAATGACAAATAGCAAATTTAAATTTAAATTAGTAAAAGTAAAATAAAGTATGTAGTTCCTCCATTGTCCTAGCCAAATTGGAAGTACTCCATAGTTACCTGTTTCTAGTCGCCATACTATTGGGTAATGCATGTATAGAACAATTTTCATGATCACAAGAGATTCTAATACACAATGCTGATTTAGCTCTTTTTAGAATTATAAACCTGGTTATAATTATGAATCATCTCATGTGAAAGTTTTGGGCATTTATTTGCAATCATTTAGAATGTATTGATTACATTCCAATATATCAACTTTCACTTCAGTATTGAAAGAAACTTTGTCCATATTTCTTAAATTAAATCATAGTTGAGTATGTTAATGTATTTATGGGGTACAATGTGCTGGTTTTATATACAATTTGAAATACTTATATCAATTTTTAATAAGAGATCCTTGATTGTTTTTGTGAAAATCATGGAATTTAAACTGAATTATTTGACAAAAAAATCAAAATGCTGTGAAAATAATTTGAATAGACAATGAATTTTAGGTAAGGTAATGTTGAAAGAGAAGAAAAATAAAAGATGTTCTATATTAGTACACCTTTGCAATTTTCTAATTATGATTAGATCAAAAATGAATTTAACAAACCGGGGATAACATCACTATGGTAGACAGTCTCCAAAATGGCCACAAATTAAAGTTGCTAGATAAATTATAGGATGTCATATACTTTAAGTCCAATGATTCTAATCTTTTCTGGGACATACAGGATCAAACATGGGTTTTGTTGCCATTGTACAAACACATGAAGCTCTCCTTGCAACACTAATAAGTTGAGCAAGCTCAAACTTGCAAGGGTGAATCAGAAAGGACACTGTTGACTGTTTCATGGAAGTGAAATAATGGACCACAGCATAGTCTGTCTCAAAACATTCATAGTGACCTACATACTCAGCTTATTCTGTTACGATTACTGATATGGGTTTCAAGAAAAGAGAGGTAGGATTTTTCCTTGTTGGATATGAACCTTTATGTGAACATTTTTCAGACACTGTTTCAAACGGGGCAGATGAATTCTTCCTAGGTATGCCTGGCACTAAACTCTCCAGCTGATAAGCATGTAATAAGTACTGCTGAACGTGGATCGAAGAGATAGGATTTGATCATAGTTCATGTGGTTATAATTATGAATCATCTCATGTTTTTGGCGTTTATTTTCTAAAAGCAATCCTATTTATAATGACAGCATATTAGAGTATCGAGAAATTTTAAACCAAACCATTTAATAAGTTTGTCTAAATTACTTTCATTACTTTGGATTGGCATTTTAGGATGCCAATGAGCTCAGTCCTCTCCTCTTTTGAAGGGAAAACGATTGGGTGGAAACCCTGGAGTGAGCCCCAGATTAATCCGGAGTATGATTTTATCAGTGACTGATGGATTACTCTGTACTATGTTGATAAGGGTATCTCTCTTCTGAAACATTTTGAGTTTTTTCTTTCTATTATTATTTAAGGGAAAAGCTTGAAAAAGGAGTAGGACGCTATAGGTAGGCATGGGAGCATGGCTGTGAGAAGATATTTATAATTCCAGAAATGTTTAATTAATAGGAAAACAACTACCTTGAAATCTCTAAAATTTGTGCTATAGGAAAAGAAGACATCTTCAGACAATATAGTTAAAGTAGAAATAAACCCTAAGACCAATTCTTTTCATTTGTCACTTTGAATATTGCATGTGTGACAATGTGCTCATCATCCAGTGAGTTAAATTACTGTGTGTAGTAACATTGCAGTTACTCAATTAATAAAAACAAATATAGATTAATCAATGACATATTTTCTTGTTTTCATACAGAGTTATGAAACCTGTAGGCTAAGAAACAGAATAGCTAAAAATCAGACTATTAATAATAGGATTAATTAGATTCTGGCCCTACAGCTAAGAAAATGGTGTGAGAATTGGAATACCACCAAAGTTTTGCAAGTTGTCCAAGTGGCAAAATGCAACTAATTAATACTAATAAGCTGAAGTCTAATCAGCCACTATTTACATGAAGTACTTTTCATACATAGGCAAAAAGATAAGGAGAAAAACTCTAGTCTTCCAGAACTAATACCCAAATTTCAATGGTAATAAGAATAATGTATTAACTTAAAATACTATATATTATAAGTATATCATGGAAAAATACTGAGCTTCCCTTGTAAAGACATGACATTTCCGCTAAGATTTTTATATTCCATAAAGTAATATTTAAAAGAGAATGGCTTTGTCTCCATTCCTTTAGTGTGAAGGTCAAGTACCTTAGATTGGTATTTAACTGCAGGAGTTATGCTTCTCTTCTTACTCCTGAAACACTAACAGTGACATTTTCTGAAATACATATTGTTAACACCATCATCCTGAAAGCGAAGCATTTCTCTGCATTTACTTTGATGTTAATCAGAGTGCTTGTTTGAGTTGTTATGTGATTCGGAGACAGAAATTGCAAAATAAAATGGACTCCTTATTTCCCAGACAAAACCACAACACTGGTGTCAGACGACAGGGGGTTTTCAGGGTTTTGTCACATTTCATTTTGGTTTTTACTTTTTTCTCAGCTTGACATATGTTCTGAACTGGCGGGCTATAAAGTTTTATTGGCATAAGTTTGAAATGACCACATTGTTCATGAGCTGGAGAGTCACAAGTGAGTTTTTAGCTTCTCTCAAAGCTGTGGAAATAAAATTTTATAGTACCCTACCCTCGTATGTGTTGTTTTATGGGGCACATTTTGTTCCGCTTTACTCTTCTCTTTACCCTGTTCATTATTTTCTTTTGAATTATATGAAGAGAATTTTTATTAAACAATTCATAATTAATAACAAATTGATTCAAGCTGCATTTCATGATGCCCTTATGCATTTGATATAGATTGGCTTTGATCTTTACCGACCATCTTTTTACACATTTAAAAATTTCAGATACCCATTTTAAATGATTATGAAATATGAAACATATAGCTATTAAAATGATTATTGTAAAAATAAAAAGTGTTTGATTTCCAAATGAACCAAAACTCTTGGTCTACATAAGATACCAATGATAAACGTTTGCTTTCCTTTATAGAATTAATTAAAATTCTTATCACATAGTCACACTATACAATTAGGGTAGAATATACACTTTAGTAGAACTTGCTCCTAACCTCTGCGAGGACATCAATATCTCATGCTGAAAGTATCTAAAGTATAAAGTAATTCTAGAATTAGTTTATCCCAGAGGGAACGTGTGAGCAGAGTGGCTAGCCTGACAGCCTGGAGTGATGTGCTCACAGTGGATCTGATAGGCAGCTACTTGTTTTAAGCTCAGGAAGTCAACTTCCTATTTTGTCAAACATCATCATTTGGAGATTAAGACGGATGGTAAAGAAATGTCCCAGATTTCTTGAAAGGATCACCAAACTTTCATCGTATCTCCGATCATGAATTGGAGCTTTTGAAGATTCTATTTTAGTGATTAATGGAAAGTTTATTCACATTCATCTTCGTGAATAAACTCAGAAACACAGACGCATTGCTGACTCAGATTCAAGAGAGAATTTTGGTTACTATCATATTACTTTTAATGCATAAGTAATTAATACTGAGATGTGCTGGGGTTTCCACTGAAGTCTCTCCACTCAATATGATTATGTGAGCACATGCACATGAGTATACACATGTATACCAGCACACCCACTCATGGCTCATGATGTTTCACACATGTGAGAAAAGAAAACCAATATTAACTCCTTTTTACTTTTTTTTTAAATGAGTTATCAGGTTTTTTTTTTAATTAAGTCATAGCTGTGTACATTAATGCAATCATGGGGTACAATGTGCTGGTTTTATATACAATTTGAAATGTTTTCATCAAACTGGTTAACATAGCCTTCATGGCATTTTCTTAGTTATTGTGTTAAGACATTTATATTCTACACCTAGTAAATTTCATATGTACCCTTGTAAGATGCAACGTAGAGGAAATATATGTGGGTATGTATATGTATGTGTGTGTGTGTGTGTGTATGTATGTATGTATGATTCCAGGTATTTTTATCATTTTAAATTTTTTACTAGGTTTATTGTTTTTATTTTGTGACTGATACATAGTAGAAACTTTTTCTTTTAGTAGTTGGGGATTCATTGAGGGTACAATGATCCAGGTTGCACTAATTGCATTTGTCAGGCAAAGTCCCTCTTATAAATGTGTTCTGCCTACAACAGGTGTGCCAAACACCGTGACTCTCTACCCTTCTACCTCTTCCCTTCTCTCCATGCCTAGGAACTATTTATGCAGGGAGGATACAGGCCCTTCTGGCCACACTTTCATACAAGTTATAGCTTTTATTTTGAAGAATTCAGTTAAGTTTGGTGAAAAAAATAAATGACTGATATATCCCCAAGAAGCAGTAACTAGATATTAGTCACCTATGCTTTTAGAGACCCCATGATGGCCTCCACAAATAGCAGGGTTGTAACGGGTTGATTACGAAGGGCTTTGTTTCATGTAAACTGGAAAGGGGAAAAGAAAGAATCTCCTCTTTTCATTAGGATGTAGCAGTTTAATGACAGAGGAGGAATTGTTGTGGGTTAACATGGAATCAAATCAAGTAAATAGAACTGCGTACACTTAGATGTGGAGAAGAATCACCCCAAAATGTAACTCTCTAACAATGTTCTGAATCTGCCTCTGTTTTGTCTGGCTGCTATGCTTGGTATGTAGGCCATCTGGCTCCTGGATGCTGCTAATGTTTGCACACTCACACATCAATCAGAACTGGTGCAGGGCCTATTAAGAAGCACCAGCCAGTTAGGTGACATGCCAGGACTGCAAAGCACTCAAGCAGGAATGCCAAGTGGGGAGCTTCCGCTGGATCTGACATTGACATGAGTATTGAAGGGACCTTTCGATTCATCTGGCTGTACCATTGATGTCACAGTTCTGCTAGATTAGGCATGTGGATGTCAGGTCATATAAGGCCTCATTTATATCATTGGTTTGGCCTGTGCAATTCAAATGGAGCAAAAAATAAAAATGATCTTGAGCCTTAGGTCCTGTGCTTTTTGACATCGAGGGATCATTGACCTGAATTTTTTTTTACATTCCTGACTGATAGAAAGCTATCAGAAGCAGCTTTGCCTATTCTATTTCCAGATCTATATTATGGTACTAGTTTTTCACAGAGAGTACCAGATACTTTAGAAACATCTATCTAATAATCTTTCCAAAATAAAGGGAGGGGGGCTTGCAATGAAGCACATTCTCATTCGCTGTGTTTTGTACCCATTTCGCTGAAACGTAAAGGGACAACAAGCACACTTTACAAGAAATGGAAACAACCTTTAAGCTCACTGAAATAAGAGAGAAGTCAATACATATATATTTTCTAAATCAGAAACCCCATCACTCAATTGTTTGAACAGAGAGCTACTATACTTTTCTTTTTGAAACATGGTTCATGGAAATCCCTACCAATTTTGAGGTTGTTTCAGTGATGAAGATAAGAGAAATTAAAATGAAAAGTGGAAGACCACCTAGAGGACTGGTTATTTTAATTTTTAGATCTCTGGATGCTTTGATGCCCGTAAGAAATCAGACGAAGTGCTGTGTGCTTACGTTATTTTAAAATTTGAATTAGCTGTAATATGCTATGTGGACACAATGTTTAGTGACTATGAGCAAAACTAATCCTCAAATAGAGAGCTGTTTAAAATGATAGTATGACTTTTTCTTTTAATATTATTGCTTACCCCCTAAATTTCTAATGTTGCCCCCAAAAGGATAGTCTTGTGTATGTAAAATAATTTTCCAAATAACTTATCTGTGCTAAAAAGAAATGTGTAATAAGTTACTTGTAGAAAAACAATTTTTTGTCTAATTTGGTGTAATAATACACCTATTAATAGCATGATGATGTAAGTGTGACTAACTTGCTATAATATTAATAAGAGAAATAATACAATTGCTCACATTTGATGAGTGCTAAGTATTCAACCCAGTTAAGCACATCACATGCATTATTTGACTTTCTCCCTTAAAATAACAATGCAATACTACTATTAGCTCCATTTCACAGATAGGGAAACTGAGGCATGGCAAAGGATACTCACAATTTGTAACAGCTATAATACTTATTTTATTGTTTTACAGAAGTAATATTTGTTAGAGGAAAGGGAGGTGTTCCTTGCACATCTTTTAATACTTATATGCCAATATTATTTCTGTAACCCCAATAATGAAAAACAAATAAATGATGCCTGTTGGAGACAACATGGTTCTGTAGTCAGAGCCACACATGAAGCATTTGACCTTTATAGGTTTCAGCAATCAACTGGAATAAGCTATTATTTATGTTTTGGCATCTGCCTACTTGGCAAGTCCCCGAACTGTGGTGTTGGCAGCTGCATGACACTGACTGCCTCTGGTTTTTCCACAGCAACTGGCTGGAACTCCTCTCCCTGGGCTGTTTTATAATGTTGAAAATGATTTCCCTTGACTTAAATCACAAGAGTATAATAGAAATCGTGAACATTCCTGACGTCTTCCCTGGATGTTTGAAAATAGTTCCAGTTTTCCAGGAGTACGCTTTGGATTCTAAATGTGCTTTTTTTCTTACCAATGGATCTGTATGTTATGGTTGGCTTTCCAAAATAAATGTCATCATTTACGACATTAGAAGAAAAGAATCCCAAACTCTTAATTATAGCAATTAGTAGTTTTAATCATTTGCACTCTTGAAGGGAAACTTAGAGAGCATTGTATAAAATAACACACATCTATTGTCTTAAACTTTAGGAGATAATCTCTGGCAGTGCCAGGAATACAATACTAGCATATACGTGAATCATTTTATGTAAGGTCCTAAGATTGTAAGTTAAAATATCTTAATTTTTATATAGCTGTTCATGGGCATATGCACACAAAAGCATATGTACAAATACATTCTATATAGATATATGTATGTTGAAAAGATGGTGCTTTCTTATACACGTGTAAAGCTTAGAGTTTATCAATATAAGATATATAGTAATTGCTAAAGCATGAAAATGGAATTAAGCACACTGCCTTCATTCATTTATCATCAGTCATCAGAATTAGTTGCCCTATGGGCACCTTTTAATCATATTGCACATCTTTCAATTAAATATTGGGAGGTTGAAAATTAAGTGACAATTCTCATATTTTGAGTGGAGGACCTGAAGCTATGCTATTACGAAGCTAGTAAAGGGGAAAGGAACGATATTTCTTTACTGATGAAGTTAATGACACAAGCAGTGCACAACGGCAGTGCTAACAGAAAGAGCAATATGAACACTCCTTCAAGGGATCCCAGTGAGATGTAGCCCTCCAAGTTAAAGTAAATTTAAAGCACCCCCATTTACTTCCACAAATTCTAATGAAAATCAATTTATGTTCTATGAATAAAATGATAATTAGTATTTATGGAAGTGCTTAATGTATGGCTGGCTTTGAACTAAGAGCTTCACATGTTTTAGGATTCCTGGGGTGCATTAGCACATTAGCATCCTAAGGAGAGGATACTGGTATTAATTCCCTTTTATAAATAAGGAAACTAATGCACAGAAGTCAAATAACTTGTCCACAGTCACACTGCCCATTTGCCTCTGGCAGTCAATTGGTACCATTTCTCCTCCTGCTTATCCCACCTCCATTAAGAACTTTTTGTACTAATTATGGTTTAAAACCACTTTTTAAAAATACCTTGGAATGATCTTCAGCTGGCAGAGAAGGAATACTTCTGGTTTAGAAACAAACAAAAAAGACAGAGCTTTAGGCAGAAAAGATGTTTTGAAGATTAGCTTATGTCCACAATGGCTATTCAAATAACTGAGTAAATGGACTATTTGGTCATTTCACGCAGCATGATGTTAAAGGAAGATTGCTGGAAGTGTAGCTTGTTCTGTGTAAACACGAAGGGATGATGCCTAATTAGGTCATGAATAAAATAAATGCAACCATCTAGTGAAATTCAAGTAGGAAGTGGAAAATCAAAATTGACTTTCTTAAATTGACATTTTTATTAAAATAATTGGAGATACATATGCAGTTAAAAGAAACAATACAGAGAGATACTGCGTGTACTTTACCCTATTTTCCTCAATTATAACATTTTGCAAAATTACATCACAGCCAGATATTGACATTGATGCAATCCACCAACTTTATTCAGATTTTCTCAATTTTCAGATATGGATGTGTGTGGATATATAGTAGAACCTCTGTAGTTGAACACCTCCTTAAGTTGACCTAATTTTCACAGACTAGACACGCACCACATGTACTAAGGCTAGGTTCCTTATGTTGACCACCTCCACATTGACAAGTTGGGTGGTCAACTTATGGAGGTTCTGCTGTATTTAATTTTGTATAGTTTTATCACATGTGTAGGTATCTCTGGATGGGAGGTGAAACATGCCCAGGGGGGATGGGGAGTGCTTCTCCTTGTTGTTGGCAGGTTTCTAGATTCTGTCTACCCATTGTAACCAAGATGGTATCAGGAGAGCCTGCTGTTGTATGGATATGGTGGAGGGATGAGCCTGTTAGGGCTGCCTTGGAATGCTAGTTGTGGGTATTGTGACAGTGGATCCATGTCACTTCTATTGGGTGAGGAGATGTAAGTCATCTAGCTGCTGCTTCAGTCCCAGTATACCAAACCTTAAGTACCTTCTTCCAACCACGTTTCAGATTTATCTTTAGTTGATTCTTACATTATTACCAGCATTTATTGCTGTGTTAGTAAAAGGTTCTGGAACACATGGGTCTAAGCTATCAGAAATTCACACATTGACTTTTGTTATGAGAAAAATAACTATTCATGGTATAAATATTCTCAGTAATTTTTATGCTGTTACATATTCTTCAAAGTTTAATGGTACACATATAATAAAATTATTGCAGGTATTTAAACTAACAAATGCTTATTGAATTTCTGCCATGTACCATGTACAGTGCTGGGCTGGTTGATCTGTCTGTGCTGCTTCTTTACCTGGAATGGGTAAAGGCTTATACTAGTTTAATGAACAAAGGCTTATACTAATTTCTATTATAATGAGGCGTGGAGTACCAATTTTCATATTCAAATATCCATAAAAGGTGATTATGTCTTGTCAGTTAGCTACTTTAATTATATAATCAATTGTTATTAATGGCAGTGATGCTTAGTGTGTTGGTGCCAGAGTGACATGTATTATAGAAACGTATAGACAGTTTATATTTATGCTAAGTGGGAATACAGTTTTTGTATTGGTGTACAAAAAAAATCATACTTATCATGAATATTTTTTACAGTGTTTTTTTTTTACATATACATGTGTTTATTAGGTTTCCACTTTTTGCCTTCACAAAATTCAAAAGGCTTAAAATTTAATAACAATGTTTAAGATAAGAACTAGAAACAAAAACCTTGTAAAGAACAAACAACGATAAATACACTCAGAAAGGAAATCAGACAATCACTGTATTGAAATATTAAGCAATAATAATAACGCAAAGAAAGTAACATTCACATATCAAATAAGAGTATGTCTATTATAGAATGCTTTGAGTCTGAGGTTCAGTATGGAGTCGTCAGTTA
>CAUYQV010079377.1:0-11901 GCA_963574575.1 Galagoides demidoff
GGGCGCCTGTGGTCCCAGCTACTTGGGAGGCAGAGGCAGGAGACTCGCTTGAGCCCAGGAGTTGGAGGTTGCTATGAGCTGTGATGCCATGGCACTCTACCCAGGGGGCTAGCTTGTGGCTCCGTCTCAAAAAAAAAAAAAAAAAAAAAGAAAGAAAATTTTAGTATAAAGTACCAAATTGCCCTACAAAATAAGGTTGTGTCAACTAGCACTCTGCTCGGTGGTGAATGGGAGTCCTGCAGTTGTTCTGAAGCATTCCTTTTAAGCTTATTTACTTGTTCCCTTTCCCACAGCCTTTTCATCCAGTTGATATTTTCCTTTTCACAACTCTCTGTAGGATTTCTGTAGCTCCAAGCTTTCATTGTTGATGCTTTGCTGTGGTTTGTACATTGACCTAGTTATTTGATGATCGTTCAATCAACAAGGAGCTCACATGCTAGTGGGGAGACAGACGTGCAAAGCAAGGCAATAATAGCATAAAAAATGACAAGATACTTAGTATCATACTAAGAACACTGATAATGATGGTGGGAAAGGAGATGATGTTGAGGCTGATAATAGCTAAAAATTACTGAGCAGTTGTTACGTACCAGGAAGTAGTCTAAAAATAATATATATCAACTCATTTCACTTTCACAATTATCTGAGGTCGAAACTATTGTCTCCATTGTGTAGACCCCTTGGCTGGGCATTGAAAAGTGAGTAGGAATTGGGCGGCGCCTGTGGTTCAAAGGAGTAGGGTGCCAACTCCATATGCCAAAGGTGGTGGGTTCAAACCCAGGCCAGGTCAAAAAGAAAGAAAGCAAGTGCTTTCAGGGGTCCTGTGAGTATTTTAGATGGCCAGCACCCAGAGAGAACTAAGAGGGAAAAATCAGCTGGAGAGAGCTCATGAAAGGGTGGATGTAGATGTTTATTTTCTCTTGCTAAACACACACACACAGAGCATTTTGTAAGCCCAACCTTACTAACTGGTGGTTTCTTCCTAATGGAGTTCAGGGGAAGACTCCTCATTAGGAAGTGATGCCTACATTGAGATGCAAAGGTTAAGTAAGAGTCAACCAAAGAGGAAGTGAGTGCTCAGGCAGCAGAAGTAGCGTGCAATGTCACGACCGGAATGTTTAAGCAACTGACTGGCAGTGGGGATGGCTAGGTACAAACTGCAAAGGGAGAGGAGACACATGAGGCCAGAGAAGGTAGCGGACACCAATCCAAGCAGGATCTGGAGGCCACATTAGGGGTTCAAACCTCACGGTGATTATAAAATCAGTCAATGGAAAAGACACGATCCAATCCACTTTAGGCAGACCGGGCACTAGGGGCCAAAGATGTGTGAGGTGTGACCCCAGCCTTCAAGAAGCACACAGACCAGCTGACAAGCAAGACATAAACAAACAGAAGGGAGGTGCTCGATGGTAAAGAGCTACATAGGACAAGAAATAAATGTGAAATGTCGGAGTTTACAGGAGAATAAGACTATTGGCTGGGAAGGCAAGGATAGGGCTGGGGTGGGACAGGAATAGAGCCTTGATGAATGGGTACGATTCGAGAAGCATATGCCTTAGGGATAGGACATTCTGAGCATAAGCAAATGGGATCTATCAGATATAATTGGAAGAGAATGAATAAACCAGCCTGGTCAAAGTATGGGTCTATGAATAAAAAAACTCAGACTGTTTTTTCTATTTTTTCACTCAATAACAACAATCAACATAGAGACGTCTGTGACCACATATGTGGAAGTTTTTTCCCATCACTAAGGAGGCAATCAGTTCTGCTGTGGATACCAGCTGGGTGTCCTCTAATTAAATTCTGACACTGTCTACCATCTACAGGGAAATGGTGTCAGAGCCCACAGGTTGAAGACTCAGTCCCCAAGACCACCCTACCTCAGACATCAGTGTTAAGTCCACGCCTTTGGAACTTCTGGCCAACCAGCTTCAGGTTGGTGTTCCCATGATTCCTTCTTTGGGTTCAATTAAATCACTAGAGGCCTAATGGAAGGTGTGTATGCCGTGAGGGTAGATCCTCATGAGTAGAGTAAAGCAATCCTTTTGAGGGAGGGATGGAAGGAGTTCTCACTCTATTTGTTCCCAGGAGGGAGCTGGATATTCAAAAGAGCCTCACACCTTCCTCCTCTCTGTCTTGCTGCCACTCTTGCGATGAGATCTCTGCTGGTTCCTGTTCCCTTTCTGTCATGAGAGGAAGCAGCTGAGGCCATTACCTGATATATATGCTGACACCATGCTTCTTGTATAGCCTGCAAAACTGTGACCCAAATAAACCTCTTTTTCTTGTAAAATAACCAGCCAGATATTCCTTTATAACAACACAAACAGACTACAACAGCAAGAGAGGACAAATATTGTGTCCTTAGATAGCAAATCCCTTTGTATAGCGGCATTAACCTCTGCTCTTACAACCTAAACACCTTCCATTAGACCTTACCTCCCAACGGTGTCACATTAGGGATTAAGTTTCCAACACATGAATTTGGGGGGACACATTCAGGCCCTCGCAGGTGCATAAAAGGTCAGATTGCAAAGGGTCCTATGGACAAGGCTAAAGAGTCTGAATTTAATCTTCTCTCAGAAATGAAGGGCCATTCTATCTCTTCCAGTGGAGAACAATTTGATTAAGGTGATGATAGCTGAAGTTTAATATGGAAACAATCTAAGAAGTTAGTGCTTATGGCTCGGCACCTATAGCACAGTGGTTATGGCACCAGCCACAAACACTGGGACTGGCGGGTTTGAACCCAGCCCAGGCCAGCTAAACAACAATGACAACTGCAACAACAAAAAATAGCTGGATGTTGTGGTAGGCACCTGTAGTCTCAGCTGCTTGGGAGGCTGAAGCAAAAGAATCACTTAAACCCAAGAGTTTGAAGTTGCTGTGAGCTGTGATGACACAGCACTCTACCAAGGGCAACATAGTGAGACTTTGTCTCAAAAAAAAAAAAAAAATCAGGGGTGGTGGCTGTGGCTCAATGAGTAGGGTGCTGGCCCCATATACCGAGGGTGGTAGGTTCGAACCCGGCCCCAGCCAAACTGAAACAAAAAAATAGCGTGGCATTGTGGCGGGTGCCTGTAGTCCCAGCTACTCGGGAGGCTGAGGTAAGAGAATCGCCTAAGCCCAGGAGTTCAAGGTTGCTGTGAGCTATGAGCACTTTACTGAAGGCGACAAAGTGAGACTCTGTCTCTAAAAAATAAAAAACACTGAGGCATTTTAATGGATTTTTTAAAGGTATAAATGAGAAGATTACTATTAATAATAACAAAAAAGCTCTGTCAATATACACCACAACATGCTATGTAAATGTAAGAAATTTAGTTTCCATTCATGTATCATATGATGCAGAGCTGAAAGTGGAGGAAAAATGTTGACCCTCGTTTCCCCCTAGTAGTTGGCCCCTGCTGGACAGGTTTCTAGGAAGCATGCAGTTTTTGAGGACCTACAATGTGCAAGCACTGTTCTGAGCACCTGGGGGGAAAGATCTTAAAGACTCTTGCCCTATAGGGAAGTTTATAGCCTGAAGAAGAGCAGGGGAGGAACAGGGCAAAAACATCACACTAATAAAAGGAATCATATGCTGTGTTAAAACAAACCTGTGGGAAGGCCCTGAGGAAAGGAGGTAGGAACTAATTTTGCCGGGAGGCGTAATTTGGAAGGAGGGGAGAAGGGGCAAGATTCCTGAGGGACAAGCAGGCGAGAAGGCTTCTTTCCCTGCTTCTAACCACAGGCAGAGAGAATTCCCAGGCACTTCTGCTAGTCTTACCACCTGTACCAGCTCTTCCAAAAAGAGAAAAGTCCAAAGTATGCACAGCCTTCTGTCCAGTAATAAATAGAAGTGGTTACTCTGTGCCAGGAGCTCTGCCAAGCATTGCCCAACTGTTATCTCCGAGTCATACAACAACAAAATGGTGGTGACTGTCACCATTTTACTGAGAAAACTGGGCTTCAGAGCTAGAACTTGTCCTGGTCAAACAGCTGGTAGGTGAGAAAGCCAGAATAGGAGCCATGTCTGCCTAACTTCAAAATTTACTCTCTCTCCTCTGCTCCGTATGGCTGTTTTGGGTTGGTTTTAAGGCCTTGTGATTGTGTATGGTACACTTAAAACACACACACACACATATACTGACAGCCGGCGGAGAAATGTATAAAAACAAACACATGCATAGCAGAAATGTAATACTTGCTTAGTGAATATGGATAGGCTAAAAAAAGAACAAAAGATTAAACTCAGTAGGTCCTGTGTCCTGCAGAATGAATTTACCTGCCTTGCTACTGCTGATTTGCATCAATCCCAATCCAAGTGTCCAGGAACACCCCTAAACTGAAAGACACATCAGTCTATCAACTGAAGCTCAACCTTGAACTTAAGTGTCTTCAACAAGGTGGTTATTGAGGAGTAGACCCTGCCCTCAGCTCTGCAGTTCATCAGGGACAATATACACAGTGGGACATTGCCATCAGAAATTTTCTTTTTGTTTGTTTGTTTAGCTTTTCTGTGGTTTATTATTTATTTTCCATTTTGTTTGTTTGTTTTTAACTGTGGAGAATTTCTCTCTTTTTTTGAGACAGAGTCTTACTTCGTTGCCCTCGGTGGAGTGCCGTAGTGTCACAGCTCACAGCAACCTCCAACTCCTGGGCTTAGGTGATTCTCTTGCCTCAGCCTCCTGAGTAGCTGGGACTATAGGCACCCGCCACAACGTTCGGCTATTTTTTTGTTACAGTTTGGCCGGGGCCAGGTTTGAACCGTCACCCTTGGTATATGGGGCCGGTGTGCTATTCACTGAGCCACAGGCGCTGCCCTAACTGTGGAGAATTTCTAACATCAAAGGAAACAGAATGGTATCATGAATCCTATGATTCAATCACCCAGCTTTGGTTATTAATAGCTTCTGGCTAGTCTTACTGCATCACTAATCCCTCCCTGGTTTATTTTGAAGCAAATCATATTATCTTATCATGCTCACCCATAAAGAGTTGTGTTTGCAGCTGGGTGTGGGGTCTCACACCTATAATCCGATACTCTGGGAGGCCAGGGCAGAAGGCTCGCTTGAGGTTCAGGAGTTGGAGACCAGCCTGAGCAAGAGCAAGACCCTGTCTCTACTAAAAACAGAAAAAATCAGCATTGTGGTGGGTGCCCATAGTTGCTGCTACTTGGGAGTCTGAGGCAGGAGGATCGCTTGAGCCAGGAGTTTAAAGTTGCTGTGAGTTAGGCCTAGGCCAAGGCACTTAACTGCAAAAAAAAAGACCAAAAGGATTTCAATTTACCTTGTAAGTCTCTTTCACTTGATAGGTTCCTCCTCCTTGTAATTTAGTCATTGAAGAAGCTGGTCACTTATCTCATAGAATTTCTCCTGGTCTGATTTTGATGATCACACCCAGCAATCTCATGTATCATGTTCCTTGTCCTCAATATTTCTTGTAAACTGGTAGTTGGATTTAAAGTAATAGATCAGATTTAGGATAGTGACTTTGACAAGACTACTTCAGGACTGATTTTTTTTTAAACCAGGAGGCACCTAGTATCTGGTATTTGTCTTTTGACAGCCATTGGTGATCAATCTAAGGTTTATTAATTTATTAGAGATTGCAAAATGGTGATCTTTAATTAATCCTTATTCTTTGTTTAGTAGCTGTAACACATCTAAAAAGGATTTCCCTAATCACCCATGCCATTAACCTAACAGTTGGGCAATGCTCTGCCAACCATTGCCCAACTGTTATCTCCGAGTCATACAACAACAAGATGGTGGTGACTGTCACCATTTTACTGAGAAAACTGGGCTTCAGAGCTAAAATAGATTCATCCCTGGAAATATATGATAATTGCTGCTTTCTCTCTCTCTCTCTTTTTTTTTTGAGACAGAGCCTCAAGCTGTCACCCTGGGTAGACTGCTGTGGCATCACAGCTCACAGCAACCTCCAACTCCTGGGCTTAAGCCAGTCTCCTGCCTCCGCCTCCCAAGTAGCTAGGACTACAGGCGCCCGCCACAACACCTGGCTATTTTTTGGTTGCAGCCGTCATTGTTGTTTGGTGGGCCCCGGCTGGATTCCAGCCCGCCAGCTCAGGTGTATGTGGCTGGTGCCTTAGCCACTTGAGCCACAGGCACTGAGCCTGCTGCTTTCTCTTTATTTACAGGTTTTAAAAATAATGAATGGATCCTTAGCAGCCACCAAAGGTAACCATTACATTAAATTTTTTTAAAAATATTGATATGGGGCCATGCATGGTGCCCCATGCCTGTAATCCTAGCACCCAGGGAGGTTGAGCTCAGGAGTTCAAGATCAGCCTCAACAGAATGGCACCTTTTCTCTACTAAAAATAGCTGGGCACTGTGATACTCAGGTACTCAGGAGGCTGAGGGAAGAAGAGGATCTTGTGAGCCCAGCAGTTTGAAGTTGGTGTGAGCTATGATGACGCCACAGCCCTCTACTGAGGGTGACAAAGTGATACTCTGTGTCAAAAACAAACAAACAAAATACCCTAAAAATCATGGTTACAAATTCAGGGTTTTAAATGTATTTGATGAGCTTCTATTCATTGCAGTTGTAATTCTTATTTCAGCTCAAATTATCCCATCATTGGTTAGTGGGAGCCTCTTAAATTGCCTCCTGAGTCCTTTTGATGTCACTCTATTGTCCTTGATAGATTTTTAAATATCTGGTGTATAATATGGCTTTCTAGGTTCATCTCATCTATTTCTTCCAGGAGATTCCAGTTTTTTTTTTTTTTTTTGAGACAGAGCCTCAAGCTGTCACCCTGGGTAGAGTGCTATAGCATCACAGCTCACAGCAACCTCCAACTCCTGGGCTCAAGAGATTCTTCTGCCTCTGCTTCCCAAGTACCTGGGACTACAGGCACCTGCCACAATGCCTGGCTATTTTTTGGTTGCAGCCATCATTGTTGTTTGGCAGGCCCAAGCTGGATTCAAACCCACCAGCTCAGGTGTATGTGGCTGGTGCCTTAGCTGCTTGAGCCACAGGCGCTGAGCCAAGAATCAGCCATTTTTCCCAGGAGCCCTGGGGTCTTCTAATGAATGGCATTTAAAGACCTTATTCTGTGTGCAAAGAATACTTGCTTGTGAATTGATGATGGTTTCTTTTTTTTTTTCTTTTTTCCTTATTTTGGATGATGGTTTCTAGAAATAATTTTTTTTTTGAGACAATCTCACTTTATCACCCTTGGTAGAATTCCATGGCATCATAGCTCACAACAACCTCAAACTCCTGAGTTCAAGCGATCCTCCTGCCTCAGCTTCCCCAGTAGCTGGGACTACAGGCACCCACCAGAGCATCTGGCTAGTTTTTCTATTTTTAGTGGAGATGTGGTCTCACTCTTGCTCAGGCTGGTCTTTTTTTTTTGCAGTTTTTGTCCAGGGCTGGGTTTGAACCCACCACCTCTGGCATATGGGGCCAGCACCCTACTCCTTTGAGCCACAGGCACCACCGACTTAGGCTGGTCTTGAACTCTTGAGCTCAAGTGATCCTCCCAAAGTGCTAGGATTAAAGGTGTGAGCCACTTTGCCCAACTCTAGAAATAATTTTTTTTTCTTTTCCTTTCTTTTTTTTTTGCAGCTTTTGGCCAGGGCTGGGTTTGAACCTGCCACCTCTGGTATATGGGGCTGGCACCCTACTCCTTTGAGCCATAGGCACTGCCCTAGAAATAATTTTTAAATTTTTTATAAGAAAATACTTCATGAGTTCTTACTGATATTTCCATTTCATTTTTAGGGGTAAAGGCTTCCTATTCAACCTTATATTACCTTACATTTATACCTCCTTTCTCCCTCATTACACATCCTAGATTTTTTATTTAATTTTATTTTTTAAATTAAATTAAATTTAATTTTGAGACAGAGTCTCACTATGTCACCCTTGGTAGAGTGCTATGGTGTCACAGTTCATAGCAACCTCAAATTCTTGGGCTTAAGTGATTCTCTTGCCTCAGCCTCCCAAGTAGCTGAGACTACAGGTGCCCGCCACATGCCTGGCTATTTTTTTGTTGCAGTTCACCTGGGGCTGGGTTTGAACCCGCCACCTTTGGTATATGGCGCCAATGCCCTACTCACTGAGCCACAGGCACCGCCCCACACATCCTAGTTTTTAAAACAAGCCACATAATTCTCATGGCTTTATCTCGCCACACATAAAAAACAGTCTTGGAATAACAATTCCAATACTACTTAATTTCATATTTCATTACTAAACATTATTTCAGATACTTTACGAGGTTTTTTTTTTTTTTTTTTTGCTTTGAGTTTAGACAGGTTTGGCAGAGGCGTGCTGTGCTTGCTTCTGCTCCTGACTCACTGCTGTTCGCTCTCTCCAGGGAACAAGTTGGTCAGGAAGCCATGCTGCAGCCATGGCTTTTAAAGATACCCGGAAAACACCTGTGGAGCCAGAGGTGGCGATTCACCGAATTAGAATTATTCTCACCCCCGCAACTTAAAGTCCCTGGAAAAGGTGTGTGCTGACTTGATCAGAGGTGCAAAGGAGAAGAATCTTAAAGTGAAAGGACCAGTTCGGATGCCTACCAGGACTTTGAGAATCACTACAAGGGAAACTCCTTGTGGTGAAGGTTCTAAGACTCCGGATCTCTTCCAGATGAGAATCCACAAGCAGCTCATTGACCTGCACAGCCCTTCTGAGAGTGTTAAGCAGATTACCTCCATCAGCATTGAGCCAGGAGTTGAGGTTGAAGTCATCATTGCAGATGCTTAAATCTAATAAATTGATGACAAGTTGCTAAAAAATAAAAAATAAAAAATAACCAGGTGTTGTGGCAGGTGCCTGTAGTCCCAGCTACTTGGGAGGCTGAGGCAAGAGAATTGCTTAAGACCAGGAGTTGGAGGTTGCAGTGAGCTGTGATGCCAGAACACTCCACCCTGGGTGACAGCTTGGGGTTCTGTCTCAACAACAAAGAAAAAAAATTGGAAACTACCCAAGTGTCCATTAACACATGAATGGATTGGCTCGGTGCCTGTGGCTCAATTGGCTAAGGCGCCAGCCACGTACACCTAAGGTGGCCGGTTCGAATCCCCAGCCCGGGCCCGCCAAACAACAATGATGGCTGCAACCAAAAAATGGCCGGGCGTTGTGGTAGCCGCCTGTGGTCCCAGCTATACTTGGGAGGCGGAGGCAGGAGACTTGCTTGAGCCCAGGAGTTGGAGGTTGCTATGAGCTGTGATGCCACGACACTCTACCCAGGGGGATAGCTTGAGGCTCTGTCTCAAAAAAAAAAAAAAAACATGAATGGATTAATAAACTGTGGTATATGTATCCAAGGAAGACTATTCATCCCTAAAAAAAGAGAAGTTTTACATCCTTTATAACAACCTGGACGGATTTAGAGAACATTCTCCTAAGTATTACAAGATTGAGGGTGGTGCCTGTGGCTCAAGGAGTAGGGTGCCGGGCCCATATACTAGGGGTGGTGGGTTCAAGCCCGTCAGGCCAAAACAAACAAACAAAAAAAACCCCTACAAGATTGAAAAAACAAGCACCCATATGTACTCTATACCAATTTGAAACAAGAAGACTAAGAATCATAGATCCACATTAGAGAAAATCTTGACTAAATTTAAGAATGGGGGCTCAGTGCCCGTAGCTCAAGCTATTAAGGTGCCAGCCACATAGACCTGAGCTGGCGGATTCGAATCCGGACGGGACGCTAAACAACAATGACAGCTGCAACCAAAAAATAGCCGGGCATTGTGGCGGGCACCTGTAGTCCCAGCTACTTGGGAGGCGGAGGCAGGAGAATCGCTTGAGCCCAGGGGTTGGAGGTTACTGTGAGCTGTGATGCCACAGTACTCTATCCAGGGTAACAACTTGAGGCTCTGTCTCAAAAAAAAAAAAAAATTCAAGAAGGGGATGGGGGAAAGATTCAGTAGCTTCCAACCTAGTAGGTACAATGCATGAATATAGGGCACATTCTCTGGGTGTAGGACACAGCTATAATACCTGCAATGTGTAAATTATATAACCTCACGGTTTGTGTCCTCATCTTAATCTGAAATACAGAAAAAAAAATAGTCTTTTTTTCCATCATGTGTATGTATCCTAAGTTATTTACCCTGTTCCCTGTCTTTCTCAGTCTTTTGCTATTACCAACAGTGTTGTAACAAATTGCCTTAGGTTATTAATTTTTTTTGTTTTTTGAGACAGAGTCTCACTATGTGGACAGCCCTCGGTAGAGTGCTACGGTGTCACAGCTCACAGGAACCTTAAACTCTTGGGCTTAAGCGATTCTCTTGCTTTAGCCTCCCATGTAGCTGGGACCACAGGCGCCTGCCACAAGGCTTGGCTATTTTTTTGTTGCAGTTGTCATTGTTGCTTAGCTGGTCTGGGTCGAGTTTGAACTCACCACCCTCAGTGCATGTGGCCAGCACTGTAAGCACTGTGCTATGGGTGCCAAGCCAATTTTTGAATTTTTCATTGTGTGTCCTGAGGGTGGATTCCTAGAAGTGACGTTTCTGGATTGAAGAGTAAATGTCTGTGTAAAATTGCTAGATAATGCTGTAACCTAAAGAATTTCAGTTGTGTAAGGAATTACAACTGGGACATACGATTAGGGATTAGAAATGGAGGAAAAAGTGAAGACTTGCTGGAAGGGCTGACATCAACCTCCCTGTAGGAAGGACCCACCTGGACCCCTGGTTTATTTACATTCCGCTGAGAAAATTAAGGAGAGCCACTTCCCCTCCCCGGGCCTGTTGCCACAGCCTGCCTCAACAGCTCCTGGGAAGGAAGATAATGTGGCTCTGTTAAGCAAACTCAGCCTCATAAACTAAAAAATGGGAAACAATGTAGCCATGTCCTTTATAGTCTTGTGCCAGCGCACGGATGGCACTCTCTCTGATGCCTCCGCCAGACTGGCCACTGTCTGCCTTGGGCTGTCGCCGTGCATTGCAGTCCTTGCTTTTCAGACAACGATGTGCTTGTCCTGAAGATGGGAGTGTCCTGTTTGGGTCACCACCATGATCTCTAATGTCTCTAATGCCGACACTCAGTAGCGGGCATAACTAAAACTAGGGCAGCCCTAAAATTGGAACTCTTTCCGTAGCTTTGGGGAAGATTTACAGATGAATTGTTGTGACATAAAGTTAAATACAGATGTTCCCCTGTGTAAGATGGGGCTATATCTCCACAAACCCATCATAGATGGAAAATATTGTTATGTCAACAATTGTAAGTTGGAGAGTGTCCAGTTGTTGTTAGTATTAGAGTTAATAAATGTTTAACAAATGAGTAAACAAATAGTGTTCTCAAAAAAAAGCCTGGTGCAAATAAGTGTCTCAGAAGTTTGTTTTTTTTTTTTTTTTAATTGAGACAGAGTGTCACTTTGTCACCGTTGGCAGAGTGCGGTGGTATCATAGTTCACAGCAACCTCAAACTCTTGGGCTCAAGTGATTCTCTTACCTCAGTCTTCCTAGGAGCTGGGACTACATGTGTGCACCACAACACTGGGCCATTTTTTGTTTGTTTGTT
This sequence comes from Galagoides demidoff, assembly GCA_963574575.1. Lineage (NCBI taxonomy): Eukaryota > Metazoa > Chordata > Mammalia > Primates > Galagidae > Galagoides > Galagoides demidoff. Next base: position 11,500 of record CAUYQV010079377.1, read on the forward strand.
TTGTTTTTTGTTTAGCACACCCAGGATTTGATCCCACCAGCCCCATGTGGCTAGTGCCCTAATCACTGAGTTATGGGGCACCCAGCCTTTTTTTCCTTTTTTTTTTGTGACAGGGTCTCACTTTGTCACCCCTGGTAGAGTGCTGTAGTGTCACAGCTCACAGCAACCTCTAACTCTAACTCTTCAGCACAAGCGATTCACTTGCCTCTGCCTCCTGAGTAGGTGGAACTACAGGTGACTGACACAATGCCTGGCTTTATTTATTTATTTATTTACTTTTTGAGCCGGAGTCTCACTATGTCGCCCTCAGTAGAGTGTTATGGTTATCACAGCTCACAGCAACCTCCAACTCTTGGGCTTAAGCGATTCTCTTGCCTCAGCCTCCCAAGCTGGGACTAAAGG